>PVIY010005208.1:0-85878 GCA_004026745.1 Myrmecophaga tridactyla
TAAACCAGCTTAAACGCTTCTCTGGGTATTAATTTCAGAGTATTTACATATACAAGGATTTACAAAAGAATGATGGAGTTTGACAATTAAGCCTTAGACTCTGGCAGCGTAGTGATGATGGTCAAATTCATACAGCCAAAAGGATGCACACTGTTTAAAATGGCATTGTAGAGAAAGCTAGGTCGTAGATAACATTAGAAAAAGGGACACAGAGTGTCTCAATGAAAAAGAATATCTTGGTATGTTTTTAAATGTTATGCTATATGTTTGCATTTCTAAGACTGGGAGTTGATTGGGGGTGGGAAACAATATTCCAGAATTGTAATTCTTTTGACTGTGTAGTGATATATGTTCCAAATAACAGTATGTCTGGCAATGCAGATTATAGTGTTCTTTTAGGACAGAATTTCAGAATAGGCTAGGTTTTCACTGCTGAAGTTGCCTTCTCATGATCACCTGTCTTGTAATAAAATATTTTTCCATAGCACAAAGAAAGCCATCCCCAAATACTTAACTGGAAGCCTAAAGCCACAAGGCAACTCTTTCTAGTATTCTATATGTGATACATCTGGTTTAGATGAATAATTTTAGAACAAGCATGAGAAATTGTAATGGACAGAGAATTACTTTTCTATAAGTCTTCCTGTTATTATTTCATTGGCGCTAAATGAGGATGGGGCCTGCAGATGAGTTATTCATCTGATGCAGGGAAGAAATGTCACTCTACTCCTTGGACCCCTGCAGATTTTTACAGATTTTACCAAAATATTTTGTGGATTTCTATTTTTTAACTTAAAAAATGTGGAAGACCTGAATGAAATGGATTGCTCTTCTTCAAGAGTCAAGAAAAAATTCAATTTCATCGCTCAGCATGTAACTTTTTTCCTCTGTGTTTCAAATGATGTTGTGAAAGGAGATATTCATGCCTTTTTAATACAGAAACTTAGTATTGTACATTGAAAAAACACATAATAAAAGAATTCAACCTTCTGTAGGATTATGATTTTATTTTTGAAAGGTAACTTTTCTATTGTTCTAAAAGTAACAAATATTCTGTTCATTTTATAAGGAAAGTAACATTTATGATATTTTTTCCATGGCTATGAAGAATAAAGTAATAATTCTTATAAATAGGAGAAATTATTAAGCAGCTTTTTTGATCTCATATAACTAAATACCTTTCTGCAAAGAATGCTTTCAGGACAACTCCAAAAACTAAATGGGATTCACTGAAACATTTATCTGTGGGCTGACAGGGTCTGAACCAGAAAATACATAAACCAGAGAGAAGACCCAGAGAAACATCAATTTTCTTTAGAGAATATTTCTGGTAACTTGCAGATCACTATATTGTATATGTAAAATTAGTGAAGGTTCTTTTGCATTTTATGATAGGTAATATCTGATAAAGATGCCTAAGTCAATTTGGGGGTTTAGAACCTTTAATTAATCAATCAGTGTGTTCCATATATATTTAGAATGTGTTTTCAAGCTCATGTTACCTTAAAATACCATTAGAAAGAGTGATAGACAAAAAACAATTCCTGTAATTATAATTTTTAACATAAAAGTGACTTAATAGTTGCTAGACATGAAGGCAGTTCAGGAATGTAAAAAGCTAATGTATAGGTTTTATGGAAATAGTAGCACTATGTTTTGGTTTGCTCAAGTTGCCTCAGTGCAATATAACAGAAATAGAACAGCTTTTAAAAAGGGAATTTATGAGGTTACAAGTTTACAGTTCTAAAGCCATAAAAAATGTCCAAACTAAGCATCCAGAGGAAGATACCTTGACTCAAGAAAGGCCGATGTCTGTCACATGGGAAGGCACGTGACCAGTGTCTACTGGGGTCTTTGGCTTCTGGTTTCAAACAGCTTCCCCAGGAGCCTTTTCTTTCTGCATCTCCAAATGTCTGGGTCCCATGTTGGCTCTGTCAGCTCTGAATTCAGTCCAAAATGTTTCCCCCTTTAATGGACTCCAGTGAACTAATCAAGACACATCTTACATGGATGGAGTCCCTGCTCCATCTAAGCAAAAGGTCACACCCACAAGTGGGTGTGTTACATCTCCACGGAAACAAGCTAATCAAAGTTTCCACCTAAACAATAGGTCTGTCCCCACAAGATTGGACCAGGATTAAAACATGGCTTTTCTGCTATATATAACAGTTTCAAACCAGCACACATTAATAGTTAACATTATTGATTCTTTGCTATGTGATAAGCACTATGCTTAATATTTCACATATATTTTCAGAGCTAATCCTAACAAGGACTTTGAAGGGTACCTCACTTTATGGGTGAAGCAATCAAGGAAAGCATGGTGCCCGAGAACACACACAGTATGGCAAAGCTGGGACTGTCTAGCCAACACTCATTTCCGCCCCCCAGGACTATTGCTGCAGTTAGCCCAGCTACATCTGAAGAGCTATTATTAGTCTAAATTGAGAGCCAGCAAACTTAATCTATAATGGGTCAGATAGCAAATATTTAAGGCTTTGTGGCTGGGCAATTTCTAATGTAATTATTCAACTCTGCTATGATACCATGAAAGCACTCACAGGAAAAAAATGTGTGGCTGTGTTCCAATAAAACTTTACAAAAAGAGGCAGCAGGAAGATTTGAACTGTGGAATATAGTTTGCTGAACTCTTGGCTAAACCAATCATGTTTTTTGATCTTTCAGCCTCCTGGGGTGTGATGTTGTGATACAGTTCAGATGAATGAAACCTAAGTAGGAATCTACTGGTGGGATTTTGGGACCTATACAACTGACATTGCCCTACTGCATCGTCTTTTTCTTTCTACCTTTAATGCTTTGCTGGAGCAAAAGCAGCCATCTTGTGACCAGGAAGCAACAAGGCGTTATGCTAAGAATGGAAGAAAAGAAAGCCAGGGACCTCGAGAGCCACATAGCAAGGTCAAGCAGCTGTGCCATTGCTAGTAACTATCTCTGGACTTAGGTTGTAAGAGAAAAATATATAGTTATTTGTTTAAAATCTTTTAGTTTTGTTGTTGCTAGCTAAAAACGAAGAGATTTCTGATATTTCTCTCTAGAAATTTAAGTATAAAGGCATAATCTTAGAGAGTTAAATTATTCAATGTTGTAATTTTTCAAAGTACAATGGTATTTCTGTATTGAAAAATTGTGCTCTATATTCAGAACGCATTTGAACCTACAGAGCCTAATTTTAGCGACCATGAACTTTCCCTTTACTGAAAATTACTCTTTTATAGAGCTCAGCATTATCTGGGAAGTTGTCTTCTTTTCCATCCTTTGTTTCACTGATGGCTCTCAAACTTCAGTAGGCATGAGTAATACTGAGAGGTTGTTAAGCATTTAGACCCTGGGCCCCACTGCAAAAAGTATGGTTGTGCATAAGCCTGCATTTTAGATAATTCCAGGTGAATTTGAAACAGGTGGTCTTGAATAAGGCTGCTCTAGATTCTAGACCAATTTGACTAGATTACAAGGACGAGTGTGGTGGTGGTTTTATGAATAGATGTATTGATAAAAATTATGATAACATCTTTCTTATTTCTTATCAACAACCAACCATCTGTCTTACAGTGGTAGATTTTAAGTGGAATGTCCTATTTTGTTGCCTGGAATTTCATTACACTTTGTTCTTGATTATTTTTCTCTTTTGGATGAATGGGTTATATTCTTTTTTTTTGACATGTTTAGTATTTTATTATGACAGAATGTTTCAAGAGTCCAATACTGCATATTCAAATAATGTTAACACTGCACAGCTTCAGGTTCCACCACAAAGGATGAAATGTACTTATTCCTCTAACTTCTTCCCAGCTAATTCTGACGTGGTGAACACTTCCTGGAAGCCAAGGTATGTGTGTTGAGCTGGTTATGGCCCAAGGTCTTTCAAGTCCTTCTAGGAGCAAACCTCCGTGGTCTGACGTTTGGGGTGGGTACACTTTCTGTATTCCAGATGCCCAGTGGTGCAGCCTTATGCTTGTGAGGGGCCCATACTGACTCATTTAGACCAGCGAGCCTTTCCAGTGGCAGGCAGGCCGAAGGAAAGAGCATCTGGGGTTTAGTATTTGAGACAGGGAGGCTCCTTTACTCATCAATCTCTTCCTCGTCGTCTTCAAAAGTTTCCTCTCCACTAGTAGATGTGCTAGTGGGACATCTGTGGATGGTGAGGTTGCAAGCACTTGGAGTATATTTTTCTGGCTTTGGTCAGAAAGACTGCAGAGATGGTGTTTCAGTTTTCTAAAGCTGCCACAACGCAATGTACCAGAAATAGATCGGCTTTTATATATATATCCTCAACAAGAGGATACCTGCACTCAAGAAAGACTGATCACATCTGGGTTTTCTCTGTTCCATGGGAAGTCACATGTGACATCTGCTGGCTCTTAACTCTCGGGTTTTGTTGCTTTCAGCTCCTGGTTCCAGTGGCCTCCTCTCTGAGTTTCTGTCTGTTGCCAAGCATCTCCAAACACCTGTGTTTGGTTTCATCTCTCTACTCTCTGCGTCAGCTCTGAGTTCTCCCTTCTCCATGAGCTCTTTTAAGCATTCCAGTAAACTAATGAATACCTACCTTGAGTGGATGGGGCCATACCTCCACAGAAATCAAAAGACCCCACCCTACAATAAGTCTGCCCCCAAAAGATTGGATTGGGATTAAGAGAACATGGCTTTTCTTGGGTACATCATGGTTTCAAACCAGCACAGTTAGTACTCAGTACTTTGAGCATAGTAGGAGCAACAAAAATTTGTTGAACAGATGATAACTTTTTACAGTTGGCTGAGTAAGAGTCACAAGAATGATTGATCCTAATTTTTTAATGGCTGTGAGCAATAAATCATTCAGCATGAACAGCACTCTGTAAGGCCTAGGCATATACTCTGGTGCTGAACCCCACACACTCTGGAGCCAGAGGGTCTTAGTTAAAACTGTGGCCCCACCACTGAGTGTCCTTGAGTAAGTTACTTAATCTCTCTGCACCTCAGGTTTCTCATCTGTAAAATGAGAATGCCTCTGATTTCCCCACATCATAGAGTTGTCGTGAGGATTAAATGAATTAGTGTATATATATGTGTGTGTGTGTGTGTGTGTGTGTGTGTATGAAACCAAACACAGCATATACATATATATATATATATATATATATATATATATAAAGAAATTAGAACAGTGGGTTTTATATCCTTAATAATGTAGCAAATATTATATTTTGTAAACACAGACATTGCATCCTGGTGACCCATAGGCCAGCCTTAGGTAAATAGCATGTTTTTCAAAGTTTGAATTTGAATGTTTTTCAATGGGAAATGTATCATCTAGTTTGTCAATGTCCTCACCACTCTCTTTTCTTTGTCTCTGCACTCCTTCACAAATTTACAATAACTGCCAGCCACTGGGACTTAAAAATTTTCTCCCTTTGCTCACAAATAGTTGCTATACTATAATTAATGTCAAAGCCATAATGGGAAAGATGATCGACCTTCATGCATGGAGGGAGTTAAAGAGGGTCAATAATAAACTAAAATATCCAAGATTCAGGGTACAAGTAGCCCAGCAAATGGGTTGAAGTAATGGCAAATTGTAATGACAAGTCTTTAGGACGGCTTTCCTACAGGGATTAATTAGCTAAGTCTTGACTGAATTTAAAGAGGGGAAGCATAAGGCCCCAATGATAACCCTGGTTAGAGCATCTGTAGCCATCTCCATTCTGGCTCCAATATACCTTTTCAGCATCTCTCCCCTGCATGTAGCATTTATGTCAGTTAAATTGTGCAATTTACTATTTCTACCACTGGCATCTTTGGTCAAGAGCATTTTTTCTGCAGTGCTCCAAGCTATCTTCCCCAACCATCCTCCTTCCCCTCCACCATGCTGTAGGCTGGATTTGCGGGTATCAAATGTTCCTTATTGCTCCCTACCATGGAACCACACAGTACAGTGGAAAGAGCATGGCCTTTCAAGACAGAGAGATCAAAGTTAGAATCATCTCTCCTTTATTTACTGGGTGATGTTGGGCGAGTTACTTTCTCTCTCTGAGATGCGGAATTCTCACTTAAAATGGACACAATTGTGGCTCAGCAGGCAGAATGCTCGCCTGCCATGCCAGAGGACTCGGGTTCGATTCCCGGTGCCTGACCATGTAAAATAAATAAATAAAAATAAAATGGACACAATCCAGGTGCACGGGTTGTTCAGTGGTTAGAATGCCCGCCTTCCATGTGGGAGACCCGGGTTCGATTCCTGGACCATGCACACACCCCTACCCCCAAAATGGAAACAATCCTACCCCCCTTTCAGAGCGATGGTAAGTGCTGGAGGTAATCTGTGGTGCTAGAAGGACTTCCCTCTCCCTGGTGATCCTGGCTTAGCTGCTGCCTGTGCGGGTGCAACTGTGGTTAATCCAGACACTGTGAAGCACAACTCAGCCACTGACGTCTGAAAAGCCATGCAGGGACCTTCTAACTTTGAGTTATCCCAATGCTTGCTTTATTCTTACACTACAGTGTTGGTGCAAGGTAGGAGACTGACAGACTGCATGAGAATCTGTAGTTCTCAAAAACCCAATTCAAAGAGCAGCATTAAACATATGCCGTAAACTCGCCTTCTGATTGATTCCTTCATGCCCTCCCTCCAAGCAGATGTCCTGGCATGGCAGGGAGTCTGGCCTGAGCTAGAAATGGCTTTTAAAACATTCCTGTTTTATTGCCTTCTTTTTGGGTATTGGGCAACCTCCAAAGGGAAAAAATGAAGTTGTCAGTAGGAAAAGGGGGAAGTGAAAGTGTCAAAGAAAAAGGCTGTGCCAGGGGGTTGACCAGTTTGGACTTTAAGCTCCTGCTCACCTCACTGACAAGGGCCATACTTCACATCTAGTGTTGGCTGGATAAATATATCACAAAGAGCAGTGATTAGTGCATGGCAGACACGCAATAATTACCGCCAACTATTAGTAGTAATTCTTATCTTCTAGAGGGAGATACCATTCTACATTTCTTTGTTCCTCAGTGTTTAGCACGGTACCCTGTGTGCAGCAGCTGCTCACTGTATTTGTTAACTAAGTAAATAAAAAGCTTTCAAGAATTTGGGAGTAAAAGAAGATACTGGACATGTGGAAGGTAGAGGATGACACTGGGGAGAAGAAAGGTTCAGAAGTGGAACAAGTGGATAGAAAGGCATATTTCACTGTTTACAGTTTTGATGCAGAATATAATTTGACCACTCAAGTTTGTATTCTAAGAAGCTGAGAACAAAGGTATTTCATTTCTGCTGTGGTAGGACAGTGGTTTTTAGGGTCACCATCAGTGCCGCCCTGTATTCAGTTCGGCCAACCATCTAATGAGAAGTGTTTGTTGAACATCTGTTGCTTGCCAGGCCCTGTGCTAAGTGCTGGGTGTGGAATATGAGCAAAAAATACAAGATCCTACCTTTACGGAACCTACAATCTTCTGGGAGAGTAAGACATTAATTAAATAATCACATAAATATAAAATTATTATTAGTGCTAAAAGGAACTGTATATTGCTCTATAAAAGTGAAAACTAAGAAGGCCTGACATTTTGTGGGCTCGAGAATGCCTTCCCTATAGGGATGGTATTTTGGAGTGAGATAAGAAGAATGAATAGGTATTAAGATAACAAAGGGAAGAGATGGAGTGAAGAATAGTGTCATTGAGGGAACTTCACGGGTCAGGGACTTTGCATGTAGCATGCTACACTGAGAAATGTGAAGTAACCTCAATGTGGCTGGCCCTCCAAGAAGAGGTAGGAGATAAGGCTGGGGGTAGGGATTCCTCAGGATTTGTGCTTAGATTATATTCTGATAGAACGGGACATCTCATGATATGATGGGGTGACACAATAAGATTTGCATTTAAAAATAGCTCTGGCAGAGAACAGATTGGAAGTGGTCGAGAATGGATCTGACTGATTGGTTAGGTTATTTATTGTGGTCCCGTTAAGAAGTAAAGGTAACTTGCTGGAGATGGAAGTGAATGAATATGAGGAGCTCAGAAAGTGAAATTGAGAGGAACTGATGATGGATGTGATATGGGCGGAAAAGAGAAAGAGGTGTTAAGGATGGCGTGGTCAACCGGGTACATGGTGGTGCTGAT
The DNA here is from genome assembly GCA_004026745.1 of Myrmecophaga tridactyla. Classification (NCBI taxonomy): domain Eukaryota; kingdom Metazoa; phylum Chordata; class Mammalia; order Pilosa; family Myrmecophagidae; genus Myrmecophaga; species Myrmecophaga tridactyla. Next base: position 8,100 of record PVIY010005208.1, read on the forward strand.
AGAAGGAGGGCAATACTGGGTGAGAGTCTCTTTTGGGAAAGATCATGTGTAAATTCTGGAAGGGAGTTACTTTTACAGGAGAGCCATATTGTACTGGCTTTTCAAATGTCTTTTTTTTTTTTTTATCAGTACATGAATACTACTTTTTTCTAGAGATGATTTAAAAATCACTCCTCTCATGGCCCTCAGAAGTAATGCCCAAAACTACTGTGTTTCCTTCAAGTATTGTTCCATCTCTCTACACCTTATGCAAGAGTAATACATACTCAAAAAAATGAAGGAAAAAGGTATTGATGTTGCTCTATACAATTATGAACATAAGGTATGCTTTTGTCTGTTAATCACTATTAAGAAAAAATGACAGCAAAGAGAAAAATAGTCATAACCCTGTCATTCCAACATTCTGTTTTCATTTTTCACGTTTTATTTTTACTTCATGTCCTTATTCATTCATATTTTTCTATGGTTGTAATCAAGGAGTACCTTCCATTTTGGAAAGCAGACTGGAAAAATAGTAAAAATATTCTTTGATGACAGACAGACCTGTAGGAAAATTCCAGCACCCTTTCTTTGTAGTTGCATGATCTTTAGCAAAAGACTTAACTATTTGGACGTAATCTCACCTCATCTGGAAAATAGGGGGTGGGGAGAAGGAGTAATTTTACTCTCCATTCATCTTGTGGTAATAATTAAACAAAGAAATATTTTGCATAAAGTATTTAGTGTTTGGCACATAGTAGATGCTTAAATTTGATATTAGCCACTTTCTTTCCCTTTCTTTTTATAGTCTGCCTTTTCCATGGAGCATTTTATTGTAAATATTATGAGAGGCTGGTATAGTTTTTATATTTATACTTTTATTTGGTTCATATCATTTCAATGAGTTTGTGTACTATAATTTTTCTTTAACCACTTGTCTGCTTACAGTGTTTCTCCAGTTTAACAATTATAAATAATGCTGCATTGGTGCAGCTATTTTTGAGCTTTTTTTCAGGATTAAATGTCCAATAATAATATCACATTAGGTCAAACTTAAGATAATTTGTATGTTTTTTGGATGCAAGGCACTTGTATTGCTCTACAGAATTACAGGTGTATGAAAGTGCCATATCAAAATCTTGCACGAATGTAACAAGTTCCTCATGGGCCTACATGGAAGTTGGAAATAGTAATAGTACAGTGATGAAGAGCAGGGATTCGGGAGTCAGTCTGTCTGTCTGGGTGGAACACCTCAGTTCTTCCACTTAAGTGTGGCTGGGCCATTACCTAATCCCTAGGAGTGTCCATCTTCTTACCTCTTAAAATAGGGATAACAGTATACCTTCCTTTAGAGTTTCTGTGATAAGTTAACCACAATAGAGACAAGCCTGGTATATAGTAAACACTGTAAATTTTAACTTTAAATTACTACTTACTATACTAGCTACTGTACAGGATGCTGTTATAACAAATAGACTGAATATGATTGAAATATCTAACTGAATACATGACTGATAGAAGTTTGTTTTGATCTCCTTTAATATAGCAGTCCAGAGATAGGAAGATACGTAGAACAGGTTAGTGGCTTTGCTTTATGGAACAATCCAGGAAACCAAGTTTCTTCTTTATCATTGATCTGCTACTTCAGGGGGTGTTGACTTCATCTACATGGTCAGAGCTGGCTCACCAGTACTATGGAAAGGCTGTAGAAGAGTGGATAAAGAGTAAATGATTATCAGCTTCCTTTTTTAAGAACAGGAATCAGAAGTTGGATACACCGCTGTTGTTTACATCTCAGAATTACCTTATTTTGTTAAACCACATGTATCTCTGATTGTTAAGACAATCCATTATTTCAAATATTTGTCAATTAAGGTACAACAGTGATTTCTTATTCTTTGTATATTTTTATTTTATTTTTCTATGAAGAGCTACTTTAGATCTATTTAGATATACCTTAAACACATTTATCTTTTTTCTTTCAATGCAATTTTATTGAGATGTATTCACACACCATATAATCCATCCAAAGAATACAATCAATGGCTCATAGTATTATCGTGTAGTTGTGACTTCATCACCAAAATTTTAGAACATTTTCATTACCCCAAAAAAGGAAATATCGCTCTTATTATTATTACTTTTTGTCTTTATTTTATTACTTATCTACCTATATGCTGGGTAAAGGGAGTGTCAGTCACAAGGTTTCTACAATCCTGCAGTCACATGATGAAAGCTAAAAACATGTATACCATTTTGTGCCTAATAAATGAAAGAAAAGATAAATAAATTGAAGTATTCAAAAACACATTTTCCTGTGATTGTAGACCACTGAATCACTTTTTGACCAAGAATTGTTGGTGCCTATGTTAATTTGCACAATATTTTCTTTGTGCCATCATGATCTTTTGTGATTTGGTCTCTTTAAAGAGTACTCTGCTATTGCCTCCAGGATTTTACTTCATGCCACTGGCACTCATTCTAAAATTTTGACACTTCATTATTTGATGAAACTCATAAATTCATTTCTCCTGAATTGAATTACACATCATTGGAAGATAAGCAGCTTCTTTTCAAAGTCAGCAGGAAGTTAATGACAAATTGGTGATTGATACCTCAATGGTACTTCTATACAATGCATGGATCCTTCATGCCAGTTGGTAGTAGTTTTTCACTTTTTTTCGATCCTTTTTCAGGGATTTGCAATATCTCTTGTCATTAATTGCATTTCAGGGTGAGTAGAAGTAACAAAAATGTATATAACTGAAATGAAATGATGATGATATGGACAGTTATGGCAAATAACTTTTGTCAAAAAAATAAGATTTTCAACTGAGCCTTCTCAAAATAAGAACTAAATTTTCAAATGTTAGGTGTGATATTTGATTTTTTACCCTACTTAAAAGCCCATATATTAACCTGTTGATGTTCATGAATTTTGACTGATGACATGAGATTCCTGGGTCAGAGACAAAGGATTTTATTACTCATGGCATGTTAAATAGCAGGACTATTAGCATATTTGCATTGGTTTCTCTTGCTCTGAAATTCCATGGGGTTAAGTTGGAGAAGAAGAGGTAGACGATATGGTCCTTATCATGTAGTTGGTTTGCATCACAGCTGAAGAATTAGAAGATCCCATTACTTTTTATTAGCAACAGTAAGCAAGCCTACTATTTGTACCAGAGAGAGAGATTACTTTATTCCTGAAAGTTGCCCACTGCAAGCATAGCCCCAAGAAATGGCCCAGGTAAAGATGGCCAGAACCCTGAGTTCTTGGAATATTTAACAAGATGGACAGGAGTATGAGGGTACTATGTGGGATAGTCTCCTACAACTAGATATTACCATGGGACTAAATTTTGGCTGATGGTGTACAACAGGAAGGGTTCTGTGGAAGCTTTGGTGAACTTGTCTTAGGTAACTTGGCCACTTTTTCTTTGTCCTTTACTCCAGCTTGCTGCCTGGGACATGGATGACAAAATCTTGGACCTTGAGGAAGTGGGCCATTTGCTAAGGAAGTGGGCCATTCATTGTAGAACCATGAATCTGAAGAAGCTTGAGTCTGGAAGACTTTGGAAGGTGAAGACACTATCCCAGCTTTTTTGGTTATTATTGTTGTATAACAAAATGCCCTGAAGTTAGTGATATAAAACATAAATCATTACTTATTAATTATAATTAATAAGATAGTTATTAATTATTTCCCACAGATCTAAGAGTTGACACAGCTCAGATGGATGGTTTTTGCTCTGAATCTCTATGCTGTTACAGTTTGGCAAAGTAATCTCAAAAGCTTCTTTGTTCCTATATCTGGCTGTTGTGGCTTCGAGTCCTCTTCAAGAGGTCTGAGCCTCCACACAGCATGGTAGCTAGGCCCAACAGCGAGCATCCTAAAAGAAAGAAAACCAAGTGGCAGCCGTATTGTCTTTTCTAACCTAGCCTTCAAAGTCATTGTGCTGCTTCTGCTGCATTCTCTCTGTTAGAAGTGATTCACTAATGCCAGCCCACAGTCAAGGGAAGGGAATTGGATTCCACTTCTTGTTGGTCAAAGGATCAAAGAATTTGCAGACATGTTTTAGGACCAGCATTGCAGTCTTAGATTACTTATCTCCAGTTTCCTCTCTATGAAAGAGGGAGAGGGAGAGAGAAGGATTTCTAAGTTTTAAAGCCAACATTATTTTTGCATGTTTATCCCTCAAACCAAATGCAATATGACCTAATGTCACTTATAAACACTTCAGTTTCTCATTTTATTAGGAAAAACCAAAGGTGCAGATTAGCTTATGTCCCTATTACAAATGAAGTTCAAGATTTAGCTGAATTTTATTACTTACCCAAGGCAGTCCACAAAAACTGGGTTTTCAGATTCAAAGTAAAATGGAAGGCTAGTAGGTTTGTTTTAACCTACCCATGAGTTTCTTGTCAAGCTATTAAAAAATATATATTTTTATTGAGCCTTCTGTGCTACCAGAGAGGGATCCATACAGTGTTGTCTTTGGTTCCTGCCGTAACTTAAAGGGAAACTTAAACAATGTCTGGAGCCCTTGATGTCCTGCAGATGAAGGAGGAGGATGCCCTCACATTTATTGTGGCAGAAACCTACTTAGGTGGCACCAACCTTGACTTCCAAATGGATTAGTGCATCTACGAAAAGAAGAGTGATGGCCTCTTCCTACATCATAAATCTGAAGAGTACCCGGGAGAAGCTTCTGCTGACAGCTCATGCCATATTTGCCATTGAAAACCCCACTCATGTCAGTGTTATATCCTCCAGGAATACCAGCCAGTGGGCTGTATTAACGTTTGCTGCTGGCACTGGAGCAACTGTTATTGCTGAGCACTTCACTTCTGGAACTTTCACCAACCACATTCAGGCAGTCTTTTGGGAACCACGTCTTCTGGTGATGACCAATCCCAGGGCTGACCACCAGCCTCCCACAGAAGCTTCCTATGTTAACCTTGCTATGTGTAACTCAGATTCTCTTTTGCCCTACGTGGGCATTGCCATCCCATGCAACAACCAGGGAGCTCCCTCAGGGGATCTGATGTGGTGGACACTGTGCATGTGTGGCATCATCTCCCGTGAGCACCCATGGGAAGTCATGCCTGATCTCTACTTCTACAGAGATCCTGAAGAGATTGAAAAGAAAAAGCTGGCTGCTGCTGTAAAAGCTGCGATCAGGGAGGAATTTCAGGGCAAACGGACTGCTCCAGCTCCTGCATTTACTGCTACTCAACCCAAGATTGCAGACTGGTCTGAAGGTGCACAGGTCCGCACTGTGCCTATTCAGCAGTTCCCTACTGAAGACTGGAGCTCTCAGCCTGCAACTAAAGACTGGTCTGCAGCTCCCACTGCTCAGGCCACTGAGTGGGTAGGAGCAATCACTGAGTGGCTATAAGCTGTTCTTCCATAGATTCTTATACAAAAAATGGAAATAAGGTTGCTAGAAAATAAGTAAGTTTCTATAAAAACAAACAAACAAACAAAATATTTCTATTGAGAAATTTGTTACTAGTATATTATCCATACATGTATACAATCAATAGCTCATAATAGTATCACATAGTTTGTATTCATCACCAGGATCTTTTTTTAGAAGGTTTGCATAATGCAAGAAAAAGAAATAAAAGGAAAAAAACTCAGTACATCCCATACCCCACACCCCCTCTCTCATTGACTAATAGTATTTCAATCTACCTAATTTTTAACCTTTATCGCCCCTATTATTTATTTATTTTTTATCCTTATCTTTTTACTCATCTGTCCATACCCTGGATAAAAGAAGCATCAGACACAAGGTTTTTGTAATTACACAGTCACATTGTAAAAGCTACATAGTTATAAAATCATTTTCAAGAATCAAGGCTATAGAAGCACAGCTCAACAGTTCCAGGTATTTCCCTCTGGCTACTTCAATACACCATAAACTAAAAAGGGATATCTACAATACGTATAAGAGTAACCTCCAGGATAAACTCTCAACTCTGTTTGAAATCTCTCAGCCAAAAAATAAATTTTGTCTCATTTCTCTCTTCCCCATTTTGGTCAGGAAGGTTTTCTCAACCCCATGATGCTGGGTCCCATATTGCCATGGAGATTTACACCCCCGGGAGTCATGTCCCATGTAGGGGGTAGGGAAGTGAGTTCACCTGCAGAGTTCATTTAGGGAGAGAGGCCACATCTGAGCAGAAAAAGAGGTTCTCTGGGGGTGACTCTTAGGCATAATTATAAGTAGACTTAGCTTCTCCTTTGCAGGAATAGGCTTCTAAGGGCGAACCCCAAGATCGAGGGCTCAGCCTATTGGATGGGTTGTCTCCACTGCTTGCAAGAACATCAGGAATTCCCCAAATGGGGAAGTTTAATATTTCCTCCTTTCTCCCCGTTCCTCCAAGGGGACTTTGCAAATACATTTTTATTCACTGCCCAAATTACTCTGGGATATATCAGGGCATCGCACTAACCTGTACAAACAACAAGGCCTCATGCCCTAGTCAGGATTCCACATACTTACTGGTGTTCAACTAAACCGACCATACAAGTTAAGTTAGGTAATGTGCTATCCAAAATATGAACTTTTCAGCAAATAAATATCTCTCCCTTTGGTCTCACACAGAAGTTGAAGTTTTAAAGTATGGCCCATATCATCCTTTACCCTGTATTCTGATTTACCTTAGTCCTAACCAGATCAGCTTCATTAAAATCTCTAGTCAAATTCTGATCACTTTTTCAATTTTTTAAACAGTTGGCATATGCGGTAATGCTGACTTGCGTAGCTTCACAGCTCTAAATCTGAGTCTCAGGTGTCACATAAATACCCAAAGTTTCTGATAATGACCAGGTTTATATACAAAGAGTTCAGTATCTCAGAATTTAGAAATAACAGTTACAATTCCTGAATATTTATGACTGCTGAAAGAGTTTACAATCTAGAACCCTTTACAATAGGCACCAACCTGATAACCCATGCACTTGACCTGTATTCACCGAATTTATGCATTATAGTCAGTCCATATGAGTGAGGCATGATAATATTTGTCTCTTTGTTTCTGCCACTTCATTCAACATACTGTCCTTAAGGCTCATTGACCTACTTGCATGTCTGGCAAGATTTTAAAGCACACCCATTGTGGAATTGTAACCCATACTAAACTCTGAAATCTGTTCTACAACTAATTGTTGTGCTATGCTTTGAAATTTATTGTTTTTTTTTGTATATATGTCATTTTTCACAAAAGACTAAAAAAAAGTCAAGTGTGATGATAAAAAAAATATTTATTTCTTCTAGCGTCCTATATTCTGGAACAGCTAGAAGGAAAAATCTGAGAGGATGATATGGTAGCCCATGACAAACTCTGGGATCTGCCCTGTAACTTCTTATTGAAGAGTGCTTTGAAAACTATTGCTTTTTACTATCTTTGCTTTGTATATATGTTATATTATACAATAAAAAAAGTTAAAGCGCACCCATGCACAACTCTTTTTTATGTCCAATCAGGTCAGAATTCCTAACAGTTGGGGTTAAGCATTGATATACTTTAAAAGCTTTCTGGGGGATCCTAATGAGTTGAGAATCACCACTATATTTTATGTATTTGCCTATACTTTCAACTTTTTCAACCTGAAGTAACAAAAATATATTCACATGTAAGCTATACAGCTAAACCAAGAATATCTTCATGTATTATAGACTCAAAAGCCCTTTTGATGTCCATTATTAAAAATATATTTATTTTCTTACCAATTACTCTGTCTTCCATTTTTCAGTTTATTAAATGACACTAATCGTACTGAAGAACTCATCTTTGCAATAGGTATATGCAAGAAGAGTGGCAATAAAAGGGGTCAATATCATGAATTAAATAAAAGCCAGGACAATTAAAAAATGAAGCACATAAGAGGAGAGCATACAAGAGAAAAAAACTAAGGAGAAAATATCAAATAGTCACATAGATCATCCTGATGTACTAAGATTTGGAAAACTTTCAGCGCTTTGTGTCGTATCCCCAAACATCCTAGCTTTTGGACCCAGCTTCAGAAATTCAAAATTTTATACTCAAATATAGTCTTTTTGACTTTATCAATAAATGGAAGAGTAGAAGCTGCTCCAGAGAGGCAGAGCTGAGGAGATTTACAAAGTAAAATAAAATTAATGGATATTCTTTTTGCTTTTCACATCACTCCGGCATTTCCATTACAAATTGAACAACTATTTTCCTTTTGTTTTTCTACCCTATCTTCTTCAGAAAAACAGTTGTGGCATGGTTTGCAGAGCTACATACTCTTCAACAAGATAAAAGATAAATGAAAGAGAAAATTTGAAATAAGCAAAATCAAGAGTAGGAATTTAGTATTACTTGGAATAAGGTATGCCCCTCACAGATATTACAAGTTAGTGGCATACTATTAAAGCATTTTACTTATTTGTTCATATGGTTCATTGAAATTAAAATAAATAGTCTTATCCTCTTTAGATTCAACCATTATTGAATGCAAGGATGAAACTCTTGGGAGAGCAGCATTTTGGTTACTCAGAACTTGCTACAGATTTCAGAAGGTATAGGAGATTCTGTAAAAGCCTGACTCTGTGTCATGTTGCAGGGGTTTTTTGTACATGATGGGCATGTTTGTATTTCATGGAATAAGATGTATTAGTCATATAAGAACAGTACCCATGTTTGTAGCAGTGCTAAAATTTTTAATACACATTTCCTCTTTTACAGACTTCCAAGTTGATTAACATTTGTTATTAACATATTTATCTGTTACTTGCTCTTAACCATACCTGAAGTGTTTTACTTTAACCCATTTCTAATCATTGTCTCTCTTCAATATTCTCTGCCTATCTTTACTGATGCAGGATTTAATTTTAGTCTATTTGGCTTTTTCTCTGAAAATTAATATTACTTCTATGTTTTTCTAGAGTTTTTACACAGAATTCAGTCCTTTTTATACTTCTGTAACTTTGATTAATTAAATAAATCTGCAAAACTCATTCTGATTTTAAAGAAGTTCTTATTTACAGATTCAAGTTCAAAGTTGATGACATGCATGTAATATATGTTGTGTCTTGATATCCTAAGCTTATTTTCATATAAGTCAAATGCATAAATACATACCTAAGTAAGTAAATAAATAAACAATAGATGATGTTAGCTGTCATCTGTCTAGGTCAGCATTTATAAATTAACAGGCCTGGTTTTCATTCAGTCATTGGATGGTTTTCACTGACTGAAGTGATGAGTCCATAAAAACTATTCTTAGGTGAATTCGAAAGTTGTTCCTAAGTCTTTCACGTTGGTAACTATATCAAAGTTCAGATACATATATATTTATTTTAGAGCCACACAAAATTGTTCTGGTGATTTGGAATAACACATTCTATTTTTAGCTGCACTATAATGGGGATACTATGAAATATGATACAAAAAAGAAAACAAGAAATATACAGACATATTATCTAGTTTCTTAGGATTCTCCCCCCACCTCTTTATTCCTTAAGGCAGTGATCCTTAACTCGTTTGCAAATGCATTTATTTAGTTAGAGGTGTATACATGTGTACTTTCAAGGATTGAGAATGCTCCTTAGATGATGGGGGTAGGGCTGGTGACTGTGTGTTAGACCTAAGAATGGGGTGAGAACAAAAAATAGCTGAGAACTACTGTTGTAGAGCATAATCTAGAGTAGTAGCTATATATTCCAGAGCCTTTCCAGATTTTTCTTTAAAAGGTGAGTTATTTACTAAATTAAGGAGAATTTTTAGCATACTAGCAGTTCGAACTTCACCAAAGTTGAGATAACCAGTGTGTTAAGCATAATGAACTTGATGAGATATCAACATGAAACTCTTTTGTTTCTTTTTTCTACAAAGACCTCCAGATAGGAGTTGTAGAATTAGACTTTTCTTTTCTTTTTTTAACAATATCTCAGTCTAAACTAAAGTTCTTGCACAGTACCAGCTGATGCTGGCAGAACATCAAAAAACACGCCAGGCACAGAAGTAGACATAGATTTATTATGACTTAAGAACAGGAGAGATTTCCTGGTGGTGGCCAGTCCAGAGGGATGGCACTCTGCAAAGCGGCAGGAGTGCAAGGGGCGATATGCATATGATGTTAGGACAAAGAATTTTCTATATAGGATGTGGACATTGGGCTTCTAGTAAAGTCATTAAAGGGGCTTAAGATCTGATGTTATACTAAGATTAATGTTTAAGACCAAGATACAATCAGAGATGTTTTACATTTGTGATTACATTCTCCTCCCTCCAGGGACGTTGTTTACTTTCTCAACCTTTGTCCTGATTAGAGCAGCTGTGCTACTACTTGGTATATCATTCCCATTAGGAGGGGCCTGGGCCCAGGGCCACCAGACCAGTCTAGATGAAAACTGAAACTTCAACTTCAGGTCAAGCTTTCATCTCTCTCCCTGCCAGTATTGACCCTGGCTCCAGAGGTCTGCACTGATGAGGGAGATAACACCTACTCTTTTATTCTTTTCTTTCTGGTCTCCTTTCCCATCTTCGGGTGCAGTGGGGAGTGGATAGAGTAGAGGAAAAGAAGCAAACAGCTCTTTGCCTAACTCTCCTGTCTTCGTGTGGGAAGCTTTCTGGGTGTTTGCAAATGAGCTCACTTGGATGGCCCACAGGAAGTACCTATACTTGAATTTCCTGGCCTGCAATATTGTCTGTTGTGACCTTTTTCTTTATTGGGCCCTTTAGTTTCCACTCAAGGTGGTACACTCATAGCCTGTGGCTGTGTTCCTCCTCATCCAGAAGAAGCCACATGGCAAAATGGCTCAAAACCCAGCTGCTTCTGTGGTCTTGTGATTCACAGGAAGCTCACACAACCTTCCCGTGACAAGCAATGGAAGTGCAAGCTGCTTCCACTGTAGATCTGTCTTCTGCTCTGCCACGTCTCCCCAGTTATCTTTTCTGCTCACTAGCATAGGTGCCAAGGACAGACAAACAAGTTCACCTTATGCACAACACATTAAGTGGAAAATGGGGTATCAGTTTCCTCTGAGGATTTTTAAGAGATTCTCTTAAAGCCTTTCTCGCTTGTCTCTGGATGAGAGAGAAGAGCCACCAATGCTGCAGTGATCACCACTGAGTCCTCTGTAATAACAAAATAACCATGTTATTGTTTCTACTATTGGCATTGGAATCATTACTTTACATTTAATTTTGCCATGGTGGTGTGTTGGTGGTCAGGGTAGCCAAGTATTTCTGCATTCTTTGGGTGAGTTCTGAGGGGACATGCTGGTGATACTCTTTAGTTTGTGAGGCATGCAGATTTCATTTTCCTTAGCTTTTGGACTTTAGTGGCAACTCCATGGCAAAAAGAAACAGTCCATTCAATGGTGTACTAAAATAGATACTGGGTTCCCCCTGGATTTACAGAATATAGACCCAGAAGCTTTAATGATTTTTTAAAGTTAAAATAACCCAATCAGTTACTGCAATACCTAAATAACTGTTCTAATCCTTATAAAACTTAATCTGTAGGGTTATTTATTACTATGATAGCATTACATATGATAGCATACTCCAAATATATAATAACAAATCATTAGCTATTTAGCTCAGATTTATTAAGGTTTAATTTTCAAAAAGTAAAATTACACTTTTAAGTGTTTCAGTGACATTTAACCAATATGTATATATAGATAGATAGATAGATAGATAGATAGATAGATAGATAGATAGATAGATAGATAGATGATAGCTGTGTAATTACCACCACAATCATGAAACAGCTCTTGGCTCTCCACGCCCATCCCAAGTTGTTCTAGTAGGTGTGTAGTGGAACACCTATATACCTATCTCATTGTGATTTTAATTTGATTAGGAGTTTGTTTCTGTTATTGTAACCCTCAGTATACCACAGATCTCAAATTCATCTAGCTGCTGAAACTTAATGCTTAGTGTGGGACATGGGCAGCAGTTGTTATTTTCCCAGTGCTCCTGTTGGGACCTCAGCTTCCAGCAATCTGTCTATGCCTGGGTCACAGCTTCTCTCTCCACACTCTTGGCCCCTCCTCCAGAGGTAGGCTGCTGCTGTTTGTTCCTGGGTGTTGGGTTTGGGTGAGGTTAAAAGGAGTTCTCAGTTCTCCTTGTTCAGCCTCCATCTTGGGCAAGGCCTGTGAACCTCAGTCTCTGGGGCAGAGCCTTCTCATCATTTCTGTCACCACCCCCGCCCCCACGTTAGTGGTCAGTTTTGCCATGTTTCTGTTGCTGGTCTTGGGAAGGAGACAATTTCTTACCCTTCCTCCAGTAATAGTGGACTTCTCTGTGTCATTGCTGCTTCCTGTGCTGAAGTGTTTTCCTGCTTTTCACCCTAGGACAGAGGACTCTGTCATTTACTTTTCCCTTGGACAGTGGATCTTTGCTTCTCTCTCTCCCAGAAACTCAAGGCTTTTGTTTGTCTGAGAGAAGGATCCACAGAAGTGGGGGCAGTGTCTCATATATGTCTACTAAAGGGAAATCTCTTTGTATCTGTGGCTCTCAGTTATTCCAACTTGATACAAACTAAAATGCACACTGCCTGTGGTGGCCCCGTGCCTGGGCCCCTCCTAAACAACCCATATCAAACCCGCTTTAGTCAAGGACAAAGGTCTAGAAAGTAAGCACTCTCCCAGAGAGGGGAGAATGTAACTACAAATGTAAAACAGCATTGACTGTATCTTAGTTTTAAACATTAATCTTAGTAAAACATCAGGTTTTAGGCCACTTTAATGATTATACTAGAGACCCAATGTCCTCATATTATATGGAATGTCTATGCTCTAAAATCATGTATTACTCTTTGTAATCTCCCATCCCCTGCAGAGCACTAAACATCTGGAATGGCTGCCACCGAAGAACTTCTGTTTGTAAGAACCAAAAAACTTATGTCTGCTTCTGTGCCTGGCATGTTTTTTAGTTTCACAGCAGTGTTGGCCTGTGCTCTGCAAAACTTGGTCTGGACTTAAACAATTGTCAAACCAGTCTGGAGACTGAGACACTGCTGGGCGTAATAGGCATGGTCTGGGGAAGGGAGGCTTGCTGGGGAAATCCTGGGTTAGCCCACATTGTCCATGTGGGGAGAGGTGGCTGCAAGGGTGGGGACTGCTGTCCAGGAAACTCTGGCGAGATTGCTAACTATTTAGCAACAGATAGCAGGACAACTAAATCTCAACAAAACTAAAATAGAATGCCAAGTAGCAGTGTCCATAGCTTGGCTCCATTAAGGAGCCTTATGTATGGCCACAGAGGGAGGACAGACACAGTGGCACCTGTATAAGCACCACAGCCTTGGAGGACTGTAACCACTAAACAATATAAGCTCCCAGTGGGACATTAAGAGATCTCTGGAACCACAAAGGAACTAAAAAGAGTGGGAATATTAATACCAACCCACAGGCCCTTTAAAAGCCCTGTGTGGCCAATATGGAAACCCGACTGAACTTGGTGCAATATACTGGATTATCATAAATTAAATAAAGTAATATCACCTTTGTATGTAGCAGTTATAAACATTGCCTCTTTACTACAAGAAATTAGCATTCATTTATGTCATTGTTTTGTTTTAGATTCAGCTAATGTTTTCTTCAGTATTCCTTTCATAAAGCATGTCAGCCTGCTTTTTCCTTCACCTGGGAAGGACAACAAAGGACTGTCACTGTGCTCCAACAGGGCTATTTACATAGCCTGACCATCCGCCACAGCCTACTGGCAAAAGACTTGGTCAACTGGGATAAACTCAAATTTGTTACATTGTTTCATTATACTGATATTATGGTAACTGGCAATTCTCTTTCAGAACCAAAAGAGGTGTCAGAAACATTAATATCCCATCTCGAGAGCTGGGGACGGGCAATCAATTGAGATAAGCCACAAGGCCCTGGTGGCTGTCTCAAATTCATGGGTGTTGTACAGTCAGGTGAGACAACGATTATTCCTTCTACAGTAATTGAACAGGTGCTGTGTTTTCCTGTGCCACATACATCAAAGCAATTAATGGCCTTTCTAGGACTACTGGAATATTGGAGACCTTTCTTTCCCCATTTAGCTCAAATATTAAGAGCAATTGTACATGCTAATTAGAAAATGTCATACTTGAGACTGAGATGACCCCCAGCAGACTGATTTTGAAGAAGCAAAAAGGGGAATAGCATAGGCATAAGTGCTAAGGCACGAAGATCCTGATTTATCCTGTGAGTTGGATGTGGCTAGCACTGACATTGGCTTTGGGTGGGGTTTGTGGCAGAGGCCACATTCTAAACAAGTACTCATAGGGTTCTGGTCACAATTATGAAAAGGGGCAGAATATTCCCCTTAGAAAAGCAATGGTGTGCTGCATATAATGCTTTACTGCAAGTAGAAGGTCTGACACAGAAATGACCTGTCACCTTGAGGACTGCCCTCCCTATATAGGGGTGGATTACAGACATGGCCAATAAACCATGGTCTAGCAGTGTACACTTGAGTACCCTAACAAAGAGGAACACTTACTAGTTGCAACACACAGTGTTTTCAATACCTAGTCCTCATAGTGCTGAGATGAATGAAATTTTAGGACCAGTGCTGTATGTAGAAGATTCAACCACTAAAATGCTGCACCTAAAATAGCTGTTGAAATTCACACAATAGAGGATACAGGGATAATTCCCAAGTCTTTTTGGTACACGATGGATCCTCTAGTGGGCAGCCACCCACAAGCACAGCCATGGAAGTACAACCCAGTACTGACACTATATGATGGGAAACGGATGCTATGCAAAGCAGTCAGTGAACTAAGTTAGGAGCAGCATAGATGGTAATAGTACATGAATCAGGAGATGTGCGGTCTGTACTAACAGCTGGGCTGTTTATAAGGACCTCACAACCTGGTTGGTAACCTAGAAACAAGGACAATGGACAGTCATTTATTACTTCCTGTGGAGACAAGAGCCATGGGAAGACATCTGGAATGTCTGCAAGCAATTAAAGGTAACTTTAAAAATCCTGATCCAATCTTGTGGGACCAAACCTATTGTTTAGGGTGGGAAAATTTGAATGGATTGTTTCCATGGAAATGTGACACACCCAGTTATGGATGTGGCCTTTTGATTAGAGGGAGATGTGACTCTACCCATTCAAGGTAGGTCTTGATTAGATTCCTAGAGTCCTTTAAAAGGGGAAGCATTTTGGAGAAACCTCAGATGCAGATGTATGGAAAGCAAAAGTGACAGAACTATCAAAGCCAACATAAGACTCAGACACTGGGAGATGTAGGGGCCAGCAAATGTTTCCATGTGCCTTTCCCACAAAATGCTAAGCAAGCTAGAACCTGGAGAGAGCCAAGGGAAGCCAAGAGATGAAACCCAGCCCCAGAGAAGCCAAGTGTGGTGCCCCCACAGGAAACACAGCTTGAAAGCAATGGAACCCAGGAGCAAGGGATGAGCAAATGCCAGCAAGGTGACTTTCCAGCTGACAGAGTGTTCTAGCTGGCATCAGCTTTTCTTGAGTGATGCTTTTTTGGTACCTTAATCTGGACATTTTCATGTTCTTACAATAGTAAACTTGCAACTTAATAAATTCTCTTTCTAAAAGCTGTTTCATTTCTGGTATATTATGTTCTGGCATGTTTAACAAATGAAAACAGCAACTGTTCATCATTTACGTGCCCACGTTCCTAACATGCTACCTGGGAATGTTGAGCCTGACACCCTTACTTGAGTCTGGAGCCACATTTCTGGAAACCGAGAAGTAGCTGAGTAGCTTCATCGAAAGCGTGGATACTGGGTATATCAAAACTTATGGTGTTTAGCCCAGTAGTTCCAGCTATGCATCATGTGCCAACAACTTATGGACATCACACAGGAGCGTTTGTAATGCCCTCTGCAATGACCACACTGATTGCCCCACCAGATGGGACACATCAATTGATCACAGACTCCAGTGACCCAGTGGCAGGTGGGTTATATCGGCCCCTTTCCACTCTTGGGAGGGGCAAGAAATGAATTCACGTGGTAGTTACCACCGTGGACTTCCGTTAGCTCTTCCAGTGGGGACAGCGAACCAACACGCCGCATGCACTATTCAGAAAAGGTGAGTGTCCTCTAAGGAATACTAACACAGATAGACAGTGATAGGGAGCCCCTTTCATCAGACAAATCACCCAAGCATGGACTATGGATTATGTAAGGTGGATATTCATCTACCCTGTAACCCCACAGGTGCAGGTCTTATAAAAAGAAATGAATGGCCCTTAAAGGCACAGTTGAAAGATAATAAGAAATTCCTACAACAATGGACCAAAAGGCTTTACCAGACCCTCACCTTCCTAAACTCTACTCAAGGAGCTCCAGCCCAGTTCCTTTTGAAATGCTAATGAAGGGCTTGTGCAAGCACTCAGGATACAAATGAAAGGCCCAGCCACTTTACAGCCTGAAAGGGGGAATGATAATTTACTGTCTTCTATGTCTCAGACCATTCAAATAAGGGGAAATGAGGTCCTCTGGCTTTGGTGCTGGCCTCTGCATGGAATCTTAAGTCCATGAGGAATGGGAGTCACCAAAAACATTGTAATGCAGTCAGAATTTATTTTAAAAATGCCTGTTAAATTTTTTTTATCACAAATTTGGGGCCTCCTATTCCCACAGGAAACTTAAGTATAACTATGTGGACGGTTTTTTATTGAAATGTAATTTTATTGAGGTATATTCATATACTATGCAATCCATCCAAAGTATAGAAACAATTGCTCCTGGTATCATCATGAGGTTGTGCATTCATCACCATGATCACTCTTACAACATTTGCATTACTCCAGAAAAAGAAATAGAAAAAAGAAACCCTGAACATCCCATAGCCTCTATCCCACTCACCACTTACCTACCCTAGTATTGCCTTCTACGCAATTTATAGACATATAATAAAGGTAATTAACTAAGACAGTGTAGTATTGTCAGCAATAGATATATATATATAGATATGGAACAGAATAAAACATCCAGATATAGACCCATATAAGCATGGGCAACCTGCCTTTTTTTTTTGGCCATATTTTATACAATCATTATCAAAGATCAGGGGTACTGAATTACAGCTCAACAATTTCTGGTTTTTCCTCCTAGCTATTCTAATACACTAGAAACTAAAAAGAAATATTTATATAATGAGTCAGCGGTCATAATCATTTGTTAAATCTGAATTTAGCTGTTATACCTCCTCCCCCTCATTTAATCATTCATTCAATCTTCAGGGATATCTGGGAAATGGACACTTTAACTTCTTCATGCTGGAAAATGGTGCTGACCTTATGGGATAGAGGTATGAAACTGGTTCTTGGAGATACTGGTACCTCTGGATTTCAGGGCTTACCTGGCATAGGAACAATCTGGAGGCCTTAAGTTTCTGAAAACATAAACTTACTAAGATAAAGTTTTTTGGAGTCTTACACAGAGCCCAGGGTATTCTTTAGGCTTTTCAGGAATGCTGCTGGTTGGGGCTTGGCATACTGTGGTGATTTGCAGTATCTGGTTGAAGCTGGCATAAGAGTAACCTTGAGAATGACCTCTCAACTCTATCTGAAATCTCTTAGCTGCTGAAACCTTGTTTTGTTCCATTTCTCTCGCCTCTTTTGGTCAAGAAGTTTTTCTCAATCCCACAATTCCAGGGCCAGGCTCATCCCTGGAAGTAATGTCTCATATTGCCAGGGAGATTCACATCCCTGGGAGTCATGTTCCATGTGAGGGGGGGATAGGTAGTGAGTATATTGGCAGAATTGGCTTAGAGAGAGAGGCCACATCTGAGCAACAGAATAGGTTCTCTGGGCATGACCCTTAACCATATAGAAGTAGGCTTAGCTTTGCCATTGCAGAGACAAATTTCAAAAAAAAGAAGGGCAAGCCTCAAGGTTGAGGGCTTTGTTTGTTAAGTTGGGAGTCCCTAATGCTTGAGAAAATGTCAGGAATTCCAAAAGTGGGGAAGATTAATAGTTCCACAATTTTCTCCAGTCCCTCAAGGGAACTTTGCAAATACTTTTTTTTTTCTGCCCCAAATACTCTGGAATGTATCAAGGTATTACATTAACCTTTATAAAAAAACAAGATCTCATTCTTTATTCTAGGTTCTATGTAATTAGGTTGTTTAGGTAAAGTGATTAGATGATTTAAATTAGATAGTCTGCTACATAGAATGAAACTTTGGACAAAATAAACATCTCTTCCTCTGGTCTCACATAGAAGTTGAAGTTTTAGAATACTAACAATATCTACCTTTACCCTGTATTTTGGTTTATCTTAGTCCTAACCATGTCCATTTCATTCATATCTCTAAGTGAAGTCTGCTCTCTTTTTCAGGTTCTTTAACAGTTGCTGTATGGAGCAATGATGGCTTTCAGAGCTGCAGAACTCCAAGTCTGAGTCTCAGGTGTCACACAGGTAGCTGAAGCTTCAGGGAGCTACCAGGTTATACACAAAGAGCACAGCATCTCAGAATTTAGAAATAACAGTTAAATGTGACTGCTGTAAAAGTTTACAATCTAGGAACCTTTACAATGAGGCTAATTAAACATTCCTTACTCCTTCATCATCAGTTGTCTGATCTCTGCCCACTTTCTGTTCCCTGATAACCTGTGCTCTAGAATTCAGCTCTCAGAGATGGCTCACTATAGTTAGCTCATATCAGTGAGACCATACAATATTTGTCCTTTTGTTTCTGGCTTATTTCAGTCAACATAATGTCCTCAAGGATCATTTACCTAGTTGCATGCCACATGGCTTCATTCTTTCCTGCTGCTACTCAATACAGTGTAATATGCATGAACCACAGTTTGCCCTTCATTCATCAGGTGATGCATGCTTAGGCCTCCCCACCCTCTGCATGTGGACCCTTCTTATGCCTAGACTAATGACGGATGTCATTGTGGAAGACTCGAGATTTGCAGGTATAGCAAACCTGGTATTTAAAACCTCCCTACAATGTCCTTCTGTCTGGTACCTTAATATCTACCAATGCAGCTCTTGCATGTATATTATATTAAATCCACATGATTTATCCTTATTCTTCCCATAAACATCTTTCCTTTTGCCCATAACACCCCAGCAAACACATTTCTACAGTAGGCTTCAGTGGTAACATGTGCCCGCAATCAAATCCAATGCTGGCTTTGCAAAGACTTGTCATCTTTGGGTACTTCCAGGTCTTTTCTGGACCATAGCTCCTGCTAACTGGTCTATATGGGAACACTGTTGATATGGCAAAACTCGATACACCAACAAATCTCGAGTAAGACTTTATCTTTTAAGATTGAAATCCAGGTACTTTCTTATAATGAGACTCAGGCTTATATCTTTTCCCTTGTGAGGGAACAAATAAATAGGCACTGGCCAGTACTAGGGTATGCTGTACATGATGGAATAGGATGGCTGACAGCAGAAGCAGTAACCTTAGACTGTATTGCCCCTGTCTGCATGGATTGTCTTAATTGGAACTGAGATATAGGGTGGTTACCCTGAGAAGTGTGTTAGTTTACAGTTAAGCTACAAAATGATAACTTTTTCCAATGGCAAAGTGCCTCCAAGAGACAGGGAGTATATGCCTCCCCTGTGGGGTGGCTATGGACCTGTGGGCAAAATGGATGGCCCTATTTACCTTACAGTTGGGCAGGATGCTGTACATGAGGGCAGCCATATGTTCCTGCCACATTATATGATTCTTTACCACACACTCCTAACAATTGGGAAATGGTTAAACCTAGATATTGAGTTAAGTGTACCCCATGGTGGTTTTATCCTTTAGCTTATTCTTGCCTCATGGGGAGTTGCATTGGTTACCATAAGGAATATAACAGCCTTATCCAACTACTCAGCTCAGGTGCTTAATGAATCTAATTTAGAAATATCATTGTTAAGTGACAAGACTACCCAATTATGGAAAGTAGTCTTACAGAGTAGAATGCCTTTACACATTTAACTGTGGCACAAGGCAGAACCTGTGCTCTTATAAGCATACAATTTTGTGCATATATTCCTGATCATTCATATATTTCCCATGCTTTAAATCATCTGCAAGGGCACATACACAATATTGGTCAATTATCTACTGACCCCCTTTCTGCTTAGTTTAATTCTCTTATTCAGCATTGGCAGCCTTTCTTTATAGGATTATTACTATTCTGTTGTCTTTTATGTTGTTGCTGTGGTATATAGACACAATGCCTGTCTTATGGTCAATGCAGCCTGTTACAGAGGGAGGTGGTGGTGATGGATTGTGATGACCCAAGGCCTGGCCCCCTCTAAAATGGGCCTCATAAATGGCCCTCCTAAACCACCCCAACAAAACCTGCTTTAGCCAAGGACAAAGGTCTAGGAAGCAAACAACCTCCCCAGAGGGGGAAGAAGGCAACTATAGATGTAAAATGGGACTGATTGTATCTTAGTCTTAAACATTAATCTTAGTAAAACATCAGGTTTTAGGCCACTTTAATGATTATACCAGAGACCCAATGTCCTCACACTATATGGAATGTTTTGTTCTAAAGTCATATATTACTCCTCATAATCTCTCATCCCTTATGGGGTGCTAAATGTTCAAAATGGCCCCCACCAGAGAACTTCCTCTTTTCATTAAGTCCCAATAAGTCTATGTCTGCTTCTGTACCTGGTGTGTATTTTGGTTTCACAACAGTGCCTGCTTGTGCTCTATTTGTATTTGGTTTGGGCCCGTACAGAACCTCTTAAAATATTAGCTGATTTCTTCTTATCTGCTTTTATGGTGGCTATATCTTTCTTCTGTGCTCTGCTGAAAGTGAAACATTCCCTTGGAAGGGACTGTCACTTTTTCAAATCCAGTTTACTTGGTTGCTCTGAAACCTAAATTCTATGGTGGGTGCAAGAAAAGATGTGATTTTTACATTGTTTAGCTTTCCTAGTTTTCAGATGGGAGTGATGACCTTTTGTGGTTTTCTACATTTTAAACACAAGTGGAACTTGAACATGGAAGCTACTAGTTGTCTTTTAATTTATAATCGTAATCGGCAAAAAATTTGTAAAAATAAGGAAATTAAAAAATACAGAATAAAAAGTTATGGAATAGAATTATAGAATAGAATAATAAAATAGAAAAAGCTGGTTTCTTCCTTTCTCTATTGTCAACTCCAAGTGCTGTCCAGGAGAAACTACTGGTAGCTGTCTGACTTTTATTCTTCCAGAACACTTTCTGTGCACATACACTAGGCATACATACATGCACACACAACCACACGGACACATACACATTATAAACACATGTAGTCTTGTCCCATGCCAAATAATTTGTGAACTTGGATAATGTTCATAGAATTATTTCATCAGGAAATGGTAAGCAAATGGAAAAATAAATTGATTTAGGACCCAACTTTCAAATGGAAAAGCTAGCGTTAGAAGCAGGAAATACATAAAATCACAGCATTATTCTCAAAGACCATTTTGGAGACTTGAATAATGAAAACAGTATAACAGTTCTCATTTTTCATTGTGAAATGGTTGATACTCGAAATTTCAAGTCTTATTCATTTCATGAAGGAACTTGATTCTTAGGGATTGATTTGAGTGTTACTGAGAGGTAATTTCTGATCAAAACAATCTTATGCAGTTAGCCCATTAAAGAGTTAGCTCTTGTCATCCATTCTTTCGTTGGAATAGAAGAGTCTTTTGAGAATAGAACACAAATCCAGCAAGTTAAAACTCTGTGGGTAGCTGAAGTACAGATCTACAGCCAGTGATTTAGTTTAAGGTTCCTTCTTCAGATACAGATTATTTAATACTTTTTAAAATAAAATCTCTTCTCCTGTATTTTTAAAAACAAAATAAAACCACCCCTACCAAAAAGTTGTGTGTTGGTGTTTTGGTTTGCTAAAGCTTCCAGAATGCAATATACCACAAATGGAATGGCTTTTAAAAAGGGAATTGTTTAAGTTGCAAGTTTAGAGTTCTAAGGCTATGAACATGTCCAAATTAAGGCACCAACAAGAGATTATCTTCGCTCAAGGAAAGCTGATGCTGCCCAGAACACCTCTGTTATCTGGGAAGTCATGTGGCTAGTGTTTGCTGGAGTCTTTGGCTTCTGGACACCTCTGTCAGCTGGGAAGGCACACGACATCTTTCAGCTTTCTCTCTTGGCTTCTTGATTCATAAAGCTTCCCCAGGGGCATTTTCCTTCTTCATCTCCAAAAGTCTCTGGCTGTGTGGGCTCTAAAGCTTTTTCCAAAATGGTTCCCTCTTAGAGGACTCTAACAAGAAACTCCACCTTGACTGGGTGGAGACACGTCTCCATGAGAATCACCTAATCAGATGGTCCCACCCACAATTGGGTGGGTTACATTTCTATGGAAACAACTTCAAAGATCCTACCCAGCAATACTGAGTCAGGGTGAAAAAACATGGCTTTTCTGGGGTATACGACAGTTTCAAACTAGCAAATTGATATCCTCTTTTGCAGTTTGGTGAAGTATATAAAACAAGTAAGTAAAATGTTCATTTGTTGGTGCTTTGCTACCTTTCAACTAAAATGAATTTTGAACGTTATTTGCAGATTTTTATTTTTTCATTCCCTCCAGGGCTGAACAAAGAAAATGGGGGCCTTAATTGCAGTTGGAGAGAATATGTTAAAGAGAAGAGAGATTTTGAAAAAGAAGATATATCTGTTATTAATAATTTACATTATACCAAAGCTCTCCTGAATGTCTTATATTACTTTATAGGTCTGGTGTTTTCTGGTGTATTTTCCTTCTGACTTTCCAAACATTTGTGGTCTCTCCAAAATGTGCCTTTATTAAAGAACTCTAATAAGAGAATTAAGACCCACATTGAATAGGTAGGGTCACATCACCATGGAAACAACCTAATCAAATAGACCTGATAATAGGTCTGCCCCCACAAGATTGGATTAAAAGAACTGTTGATTTTTTGCGGGTGCATAATAACTTCAACTAGGGCAACTATACAATACTTGTCCTTTTGTATCTGGTTTATTTTACTCAATATTATATTTTCAAGGTTCATCCATGTTGTAGCATGTATCAGAACCTCATTCCTTTTTTTGTGGCTGAATATTATTCCATTGTATCTATGTATGTACCACATTTCGTTTGTCCAAAGGTTGCTTCCATTTCTTGGCTATTATGAATAATGCTGCTATGATCATTGATGTTAAAATATCTAAGCCAGTGTTTCCAATTATTTTTTTTAAGAAGAGCAATTTCTGGGTCAAATGGGAGTTCTATATTCGACTTTCTGAAGTATCACCAAACTGATTTCCACCTTGGCTACACCATTTTACAACCCTACCAACAATATACAAGTGTTCCAACTTTGCTACATACATGCCAACACATTATTATTATTAATATTATTTAATAATGTCCATCCTAGTGGGCTTAAAGTAGTATCTCAGTGTAGTTGCCTTCTGGAATCCAACTTTTAATAAGACATTCCTGCAGTCAAGGAGCTCACAATCTCAAGGAAGACAGGCACTTACACACTATTTAAAATGCAATGGGCTAACTGTCAAAACAGAGGCTTGCAAATAAGAAGAAAAACATTAACTCCAGCTAAGAGCTGAGATGTCAGCGGAGCTGTTGCTTCAAAGTGGAGGAGAATAGGCTGAAGTGAGGAATTCACCAGGTCAATTACCAAGTGAATATTTGGGAGGGCAGCCAAGATAGAGAAAACAGTGCATGCAAATGTTGGTTTGTTTAGGGAATTGATGGCTAGCATAGCTGGGGACACAGGTTGTGTGGGAAGGAGAAACTGGAAATAAGGTTGGAAGAAAGAGAGGAGGGATAGATAAAAGCTTGGACAGGACTATTCTTTAAGTTGGAACTTCTCAAACTTCAATCTGCACAAGATTTGCTTGGAGACTTGGAGAGCTTGTTAAAATGCAGATTCAGGTTCAAGGAATTTGGGGTGGGGCCTGAAAGTCAGAATTTCTAATAAGCTCCAAGCCATGCATTGGTCCAGTGTACTTCCCTTTGACTAGCAAGGATTTAGGAAATGAGTACATATAAAAGAGTCTGAAATAAGGTAGTGGCACAATTAGATTTGTACTTTAGAAGGACAGCTCTGTACACAGGGTGGAATGAAGATCAATTGGAATATTGTCAGTGAGATGCTTTATTCCAGTGAGAAATATTCATTGATACACGTATGAATAAATTTGGCAGTAATATCAGAGAGTAGCTGAAAAGAAGTTTCACCCAAAACAGTCTATTTCATCAATGCTTTCTGATCACTAATGCAATGTGATTTAAATAATTATGATTATTTCTGATATTTTTACCATCTTAAATGACAATGCTGAGCATAGGGAGACACAAAATTAGTCTCTCTCCTTACTTTACTCTGACTTTTCCTTTCTTCCTCTCATTATCCTTATTAATAGCAGCTTCAGAGAGTTGACTAGACAGTATTAAAATAATGCTGTGATGGATATTTATTGGAAAAAATGACCCCACTTCTCATCTCAAAAAGTAAACAAATCAGAAGGAAGAATGTTATTGTTATAACATTATAATTAGCATAAAATTACAAATTCTGCAAAAATGTCAATTCTATAGAAATTATCACATTTTGGAAATGAGCATTCTTAGGGAACATCTGGTCAATCCTGTGAAACATGTAGTAATCATATAAGTCACAAGCACAGCACCTAGAAGAGGGTCAAGCAAAACTCTTTGGAAGATTGTATATGGATAGGAATACCACAGTTTTGGACATCTGTTTGCATTTGATTATCCTGGTGGCAAGTACCAATTTGGAAAGGAGGAAAAACCCTCTCAAGACACAAGCCATGTCAGTGGTTCTGTACAGCTGACTAAATGTCAGAATTATCTGGGGGGAGATTTTTTAAAAATTTCAATACCCAAAGACCCATCTTCAGTGATTTTGATTTAATTGGTTTATGATGGAACCCCATTACTGATATTTTAAGTACTTTTTATAGAAGTGTACTATACATTTAGAAAAGTGCACATAAGTATACAATTTGATAAATTTTCATGAACTGGAAACACTCATGATCTAGCACCAAGATCATAAAACAGAATTGCCAAATTGCTGAAGTGTTCCTCACAGTAACAGGAATAAGAATGACTGAACTGCCCGATGACCATTTAAAAATATGTTGTGGAACTTCAAGGAAAGGAGGCATCATTTCAGGTTGGAGTGGAGCTATGATGAGAAAATTTTGCTAGTTGCATGGAAGATGTGACAGCCAAGATTGGACTTGAAAGATGACAGAATTTGAAGATGTGGATTTTCAGGAAGTTTGCAAAGAGAGAAGCTAATCCTTCAGTGATCAGAAAGAAAAGAGGCAGGAAATGAATGTGATGTTTGGGGAAGAGGAGTGGTTCGGTTTAGTTGCACAGGAGAATGTGTTAGGTGAAGAACAGCTAAAAACAGGGTGGTAAAATGAGTATTTATAAACATGTACCTTTTATCCCAAGTTAACATGTTAAAGATAACGATGATAATAGGATTAATAATAACTTTGTTAATAATAGTAAATTGCTTCATTTATGGAGCAAAGGTAAACTGTATCCTAGCATTTTTTTAGTTTTAGACATTTGCATTCCTAACTCTGTGTATAATAATCTAAAAAATAAGCTTTAATTAACATAAAATATATACCTGGCTATCACATTCACTTGATAATATTTTATATGGTTTTAAAGTTTTCATTCATCTACTTATTCTGAATAATTTTCACCCAAGAATTTTTTTAAAAAAACTCAAAAGTATTCATTTTAATTTTCTTCTTTGAAAAAAATCATCCAATCCTTATTGTACAATATTTTTCGATCTTCCAGTAGCATAAGTAGGAAATGAAAATCATTATCTCAAGCAAAGACGATCTTTTATTTCAGGTATATATGTACACTGAAGATAAAATTCATCATAATATAAATAATTAGTCCTGTCATTTAAAAGTGATGATGATCTCATTTACATGTCTATGACTTTTAAAATGTATCATGTTACTTCAATAAATTATATTTGGATCCTATCAGTATCTCTTCAAGAAAATGGAGTTAAATCTTTGTAGTAACCAGCAGCTTAATTTTCATTAGCCAGCAATTTGGTAATTAGTCATGCACCATAAATCAAATCCCCAAGTCTTCTCCTAGTTTCTTAATTGAAAATTATTGTTTCTTGGCTCTCTGGTTGAAAGTGCAGCAAGTGTGAGTGTGATCGATGTGGAATCTGGCACAAACAATCTGAGACAGCAAGGACTTGATAGATCATTGCCCCGAAGGGTCTAGTAATGGCGGATAGGCAGAAGTCTCTAAATTAAAGATTTGCTTTTAAAATTGCAAGCGCAAGGTTAGCTCTAATACACCAAATCTGTCTTGACATTTTGGACCCCTTTCATTTTTTTAATGCCAGTTAGAATCCACCTATTTCACCCGGGACTGTAGAGACATTGGAAAATGTACTTTTTGTTTAGGATGTAAATATGAAAATATTCCCCTTTAATGTCATGAACAAATATTGAATTTGTTGATATTTTAAAGCAATTTGAAAACATTGACTAAAAACACTCTACTCATCTGACAGCTAATCTGAGAGAACAGATGGCTACCCAACTATTGCCCGCAGTCATAAAATCATTTCAAATATGATACTGTTGAGGCTAAATAAAAGACTTTGCAAGTAATAAGGAAAATATCGCTTCATTGAATGACTGCAGCTTGTTGCCATTTCTCTTCTGACAGTCTAGGAGGATTTGCAGGGAACTTTGGTCATGTTTGCAGTTCTTTAGTTAAGAACAGCCACAGGGTTTCCCAAGCATTCATTTCTTGTTTCCCAGTGGCCCGGCAGCTAGGATCTGATGAGGCACACAGCAGGAGATACTGTGAAATGTACCATAAATTTCAATGTGCAAAATCAAAAGAGCTAAAAAAAAAAAAAAAATCTGGGCACAGGAGCCATGGTTCGAGTTTGAAAATCACCTGGGCGAATGCACTCTGAAATAAATATAGCATTTAACAGTTCCATGTGTTAAGTGAAGTGGGTGGTTAAAGGTAGGTGTCTTGCCAAAAGTTCATAAAGACTAATGTCAATATTATTTAATCCTGAATAATCACACCATTATTATGTGCTTTAGTTACATAAAACCCTCTAGATGGCACATTGAAATAATTTTGGTTGGTTTGATGAAAGGAATTTAAATAAAGCTTTCTTATAAATTATGGTTTCAACTAAAAGAAGAATTAGCATGAAAGCCTGTAGAGATATGATACACAGTTATGAATTTTATCTTAGAATTTAAGGGATCCTTCCACTTTTCAAAGAAAATCCAAAAATAATTACATACATAATAATTTTACTGTCTTTATGACTTTGAGCAATATGTTAAAACTCTTTAGACATAAGTTACATCATCTATGAAATAATGGAATTATAATAACTGAGCTCCAATATTCTTTCCTACTGTAATAATCATTGGTTTTGTGAAAACTTCATGTATAAGGCTAAATTGCTTACTTTTTATTACATTGAATATTCACCCAGGGGCAATAGTTAAATCCATGGTTATTTATGCATGGTTTTGAATGTATGTTTGTCTATGTGTGTGTAAACAGGTTCACAAACTAACTGTATACAGGCTTGACTCAATCAGCAGATATATTTTGTTTGGTCAAAACAGTTTTAAAAAATCTTGGTAGTTGCTAATATTTCAAAATCCAGGAGTGTCACATAAAATACGGATTCTTGGCTTATCTTTGGAAAACAAAATATAGAAATACACCCTTTTGCACAAATATAATTACCTAAAACTTACTTAATAATGTTTTCTATCTCTCATTTGTCATTGTTCTCCCCAGTCCCAGTTTTTTTGTCTATGTTGAGGCTGGGTTCCAGCTAACCACTTATCACTGGTCTTGCTTTGTTGAACACTTTGTTACATATGATCTTTTCACTAATTTATGTTGCATATCATGGTGCCCATGACCAAGCCATGTGCAATGAAATCTACAGTAGACCTGATGATAATACAGAATAGAATGTGTAAAAATGTAACTGAAGTACATTACATTTTTCTTCCCTGGTGTATTAGCTAGGGTCATCTAGAGAAACAGAACCAGCAGGAGATATTCATAGATATAAAATTTATAAAAGTGTCTCATATAACCATGAGAGCCTAGAGTCCAAAGTCTGTAGGGCAGGCTGCAAGCTGATAACTCCAATGAAGTCCACAGTGAACTCTCAGGAGAGGCTGACTGGGCAACCGTGGGGATGGAAGAGTTCAAATCCATAGGGCAGGCTGAGGCTGGTGACTCCAGAGAAGGGTCTGGATGAACTCCACAGGAGAGGCTCGCTGGCTGAAGCAGGAACAGTGACTGTCTCTTCTGAATCCTCCTTAAAAGCCTTCCTCTGATTAGATTGTCACTTATTGCAGAAGACACTCCCCTTAGCTGATTAGAAATGCAATCAGCTGTGGATGACAGCTGACATAATCATGATTTAGGTCCATGAAATGTCCTCATAGCAACAGACAGGCCAGCGCTTGCCCAACCAGACAACTGGGCACCATCACCTGGCCAAGTTGACACATGAACCTGACCATGACACCTTGTAATAAGGAAGACCTCTAAGTGCTAAAATTCTTCTCTCTCATCTCCCTGCCCAGTACTCAAATAAAAAACAAAGAATAAAATGTTGTTAAAAAGGTGAACCCAAGATTCTAGGACCTCTGATCTGTCTTTCACTCTATGAGTACTGCCAAACCTGTTGAAATTTGGGCCACATTTTGAGGCTCTAGGAAGGCAATCGGAACTGTATCTACTGAACTAGATCCTTGATCTGATGATTATTCTTTGTACTGCTTGTTTGCTGGATAAATTTCAAATTGAATTTCAAGCAATTGCAATGGAGGTTGAGACATGATTGTAGCCAATCTTTGAATTTAGACCAGCCATAGAAGGCTGATCTATACCAGTGAGTTGGCTAGTGTCCTAAATAATCTGAATACTATCTGGATTGCTTATGTTGTTTTAGAGATGACAATATCTTTCTCTGTACTCCTATACTTTTTCTAAGAGAAATTAAAAACCCTATTAGTCTGAGAAGAGGCAGTTGTGCTGTACCACTCAGCTCCCTCCTACACTGGCAACAACTGACTTGAACAGATCAGCAGATTATTTCTCTGGGGGAATGGGATTGAGGCATGGAAACTGAGTCATTTAGCTGTGTGGAATAAATGAGATGGTCCTGTACATGCAATGTCCATACTACCATTTTGGGAGGGTATTTGATATGGCTGTGAAAATGCAGAGGCTGAGGCACAAAGAAAGACAGAAATGAGCCACTGTGTAGCTCAGTGAAGCTTGGATGTCTTTCCAGCAATTGTGCTTTAGAATATTTCCCTGTGATCAATATTCATTTAGCATTTGATTCTTTGACCACTTAGATTTAGCAACTGAATGACCCCTGATTATACAGATTTACTAAGATTTTCTGAGATAAATTTCCACAATGTAATCATTAGATCAGAGGATATGTTTCTTTTTAAGACCCATAATATATCTGTCTAAATTGTCCTTTGGAAATGTTGAACTTACTTGCCCTCCTCAGATGCTGCAGGAGAGTAACCATTTCTCTGTCCTGAAAATAAGCTTCTAGAGAAGAAGACATGGAGTTGTGGCCTACTATTAGTTGTAGAATTGTATGCTGAATTTTCCCAGTGGTACATACTTCAAGTTTCTCACACAAGAAGATTTCACTACTGTAGTATTATCCTTATTATGAAAATTATATGAACATACCTATAATTTTTGGACCCTTCTGTATATTAAAAATACATGTACATTCAATTAAACATGACAAGCTAAGCATATGTTTACCACTCTTCTTTCCTCAATTTAAAAGACAAGCATATAAAACTTACAAAGCTATGGGGCACAGAGTGTAAGAGAAGAAATAATAGCGAGCACATCAGTAGATTTTTTTTTAATTTATTTTATTTTATTTTTTAAATACCAAAAAAACACAAAGCAAATGCAAACATTCCTATTTTGATCATTCCATTCTACATATATAATCAGTAATTCACAGTATCATCACATAGTTGCACATTCATCATCATAATAATTTCTTGGAACATTTGCATCTATTCAGAAAAAGAAAACGAAAACAGAAAAAAAAATTTATACATATGATACCCCTTACCCCTCCCTTTCATTGATCACTAGCATTTCAAACTAAATTTATTTTAACATTTGTTCCCCCATTATTTATTTTTATTCCATATGTTCTACCCATCTGTTGACAAGGTAGATAAAAGGAGCATCAGGCACAAGGTTTTCACAATCACACAGTCACATCACATCAGCAGATTTTGAGAAGATGGAAAGCAGATGGACAAGTAATGAGTGGCCTGGCAAAGTGGAAAGAGTAGAAACTAAATGCCTACTGAAGGAAATAATAATTAGAAGCATGATAACTTTCCTACAGAATCTTGGAAAGGTTCAGAATTTGGAGGCCTCAGATACCACAAAGCAAGAAGGTGACAAAATTTGAAATACAATGCAAAGAAGTGCATGGAGATTAGAAAGATAAGTGAAATAGTGGTATTTCCAGACAAATTATATCACCTTGCCACTAAATTTCTAGTAGCCAGGCAAATATTCACCAACAAAATAATTAACTATAACTGAAAATATCCAACAAACATATATCTAGATAAAGATATTAGGATTTCAAACAACAAAAAAGGTAGTTTCACTAATCATTAATCTTGTCCCACTCAAGCAGAATCTCTGATTAGGTTCTTGGTGACTTGCTCTTAAATATGAATGGAAGCCAAACATCTCCAGAAATTTGGGGAAAGACTAACAAATATAAGACAAAGATCAAAACAAACAAATTAGAAAGGGATGGTAATGAATTAGAGACCATTCAAGGAACAGAAGGAAACAAAAAGTAATGGATATAGTCAGAGAGACAACAAAAGCAATCTGTGAAACAAGAACAGTATTATATAAAAGGATCAGAGAATGAGAATGAACTCTTGAGGGTTAAAAACAAAATTGAAAATATAAATGGAAAGGTTGAAGGATAAAATGGAGAAAACTGTTGAAAAAGTAGTATAAATAGTCAAATAATGAACGCTAGAAGGGAAAAAAAGAAGTGTTTCCAGTAAGCCCCAAATCAAGATGAATAGGTAGTCTGGAAAGAAAGAACAGAGAAAACAGAAATAAAATGTTAGAAAATCCCCCAGAATTGAAAACCGTGGATCAACATTTGGAAAACTTCTACCAAGCATTTGGCATCATTTTTTTACTTTAATATTTTTATTGTAAAAACTTAACATACAAACATAAAAAAGTTCTTGACATACAGACCTTCCATGCATAGTGTACTATCAGTGGAGAACATAGTGATGTATTCGTCCCCGTGATCA
Organism: Myrmecophaga tridactyla; assembly: GCA_004026745.1. Lineage (NCBI taxonomy): Eukaryota > Metazoa > Chordata > Mammalia > Pilosa > Myrmecophagidae > Myrmecophaga > Myrmecophaga tridactyla. The sequence goes on from PVIY010005208.1 coordinate 39,492, forward strand.
TTTTTTTAACATTTGCATCACTCCGGGAAAAGAAAGAAAAAAGAAAAAGCTCACATATACCATACCCCTTACCCCTCCCTCTCATTGACCACTACTCAATTTATTTTAGCCTTTGTTTATTTTTATTTATTTATTTATTTATTTTTTGGTGTGGGCAGGAATCGGGAATCGAACCCAGGTCTCTGGCATGGAAGACGAAAACTCTGCCACTGCACTACCATTGCCTGCCCATTTGTTTATTTTTTAATCCATATTTTTTACTCATCTGTTTATACCTTAGATAAAAGGAGTGTCAGACACAAGGTTTTCAAAATCACACAGTCACACTGTAAAAGCTATATCACTATACGATCATCTTCAAGAAACAAGGCTACTGGAACACAGCTCTACAGTTTCGAGCACTTCCCTCTAGCCACTCTAATACACCATAAACAAAACAGGGGATATTTATATAATGTGTAAGAATAACCTCCAGGATAACCTCTTGATTCTATTTGAAATCTCTCAGCCACTGGAACTTTATTTTGTCTCATTTCTCTCTTCCCTCTTGTCAAGAAGACTTTCTCAATCCCTTGATGGTGGGGCTGGGCTCATCCCAGGATTTCTGTCCCCATTACCAGGGATATTTACACCCCTTGGAATTATGTCCCATGTAGAGGAGAGGGCAGTGGGTTCACTAGTCATGTCAGCTTAGAGAGAGAAGCTACACCTGAGCAACAAAACAGGTCCTCTGGGGGTGACTCTTAGGTCTAATTTTAGGTAGGCTTAGCCTGTCCTTTGCAGGGATAAGTTTCATAGGGGCTTACCCTATGAAATAGATCGAAGCCTCAGTCTATTGATTTGGTTGTGGGATATGAGAATTCTCCAAAAGGGAAAGTTGAATATTTCCCCCTTTCTCCCCATTCCTCCCAAGGGGACTTTCCAAATACTTCTTTATTCACTGTCCAAATCACTCTGGGATTTATCGGGACATCACACTAACCTGGACAAACCAACAAAATCCCACACCCTATTCAAGATTCCATGTACTTATGGTGTTCAATTAAACTGACCATACAAGTTAAATTAGGAAATGCACTACCCAAAATATAAATTTTGCTCCAAATAAACCTCTCTCCCTTTAGTCACACATAGCATCAAATTTGATGAAAATGGTTTTCAACTTAAAAATCTACCCCCAACCAAACTCTTGTTCATGTAAGAATAAAGACATTCTCAGGTATACAAGATTTCAGCAAATCATCTTCCATACATGTTTCTCTCAGTATGATTCCGCAGAATATGATCTACTGGAATGGAGGGGTTAATAAAAAACGAGAAAGGCTTATGTTTCATCACAGGCAAAGGAAAGTTCCAAGGTGACAGCACTGTAAATGGCTTACACAGCAACCAGATAAAATTTTATGGGAAATCAGAGGATGCAAAGAGAAGAATTTTTGAGGAAAAAGTGGACCTGATTTATTCTGAGGACGTGGAAAATGATATTTAGATATGTTCTGCAATTCTATCGAAATGTTTTAGGAGGAACTCACTATAAGCAAATACTATAACAAGCCAAATACATTTACAACAGTCAAATATTGGCTCTATGAAAAATAAGTAATGCAAGGAAGGAAACATAATAGCATCTTCTTTGACTCAGCGAGAAACAATATTTGTATAACCCAAAAATATACAAATCTTGAATAAATATATAATCTCAAAGGACAGGATGTGGGAAGTATTTGAGAAGTCTATACATAATGAAAAGTCAATATATAATGACTAAAATTGACAAATCATGAAATATTTATTAATATTTAAGGCATTAATTTAGGAATATGGAGGCCCAAAGAGATTTTCCTTAGGGAAAAGGTCTAGTAGATTAGGAGATATATGTCATGAAGATTGTTTGTTTTTTGTTGTTGCTATTTTAAGGCTTTCAAAATTGAGTGCCTTAATCTGATAAAATAAAGTGTTTAAAAATCGGTAGAAATTCAAACAGAACAAATTGCTCTTCCATTTCTGAAACTCCTTCCCCACCCCACCTTTTCCCATCCCAGAAAGCAACTAGTGTTATCAATGAGGTTCTTTAAAAATTTTTTCCAGAAATATTCTAAATAATTTCAAGCTTATAAATGTGTATGGATAAATATCTTTAAAAAATGAATATTGGCAAACTATTCAGTCTCTTTAGCAAACATTTTTTTAAAAATTAGCAATATATTTTAGAGATTGTTCCATATCTATGTATCTATACTGATAGTTATCTACTTTACTTCTTTTTAATGGCCACCCAGTATTCCATTTTATGAACAAACACTGATTTATTTGACATTAGAAGACATCTTTTTCAAATGTACATGTCTTTATGCAGTCAGCGTATTTATAAACATTCTTGTAGAAAATGATTTTGTGTGAAATAAAATTTCAATACTCAAAAGACACAAATATTCTTGAAGAATAAATGATATGATGTATATAAAAACATATAGCAATCAAGGTAAATTGTAAATGTTGAAAAATAAATTTTTAAGTCAATACTCAGAGCTTGTTTTATTTTTTGTGCAAATTTTCTTTTTACAAATTGTGTTTACATAAAATATCATTTGATCAAATGTTTAGTAAATACCTATAATGGCAAAAGTGGAAAGTGGAAAAGGAATTCTGCTTTAATGGTGTACACACTATCTCAATTTCCAAGAGAATGAAGCCTGAAGGCATCACTTTGAGTTTTCTTCGGTACTTAATCCATCAACAACCCTTTCGTCTTCCTTCCAACCTTCTGTGCAACTAAAATACACTCTCAGCTCTTCATTATGAGTACCAAATGAAAGGTGACTTCTTACATGCAAGAAGAATATAGAAAATCAAATGCCTTTGTGGTTTTAATTCTATATTTATGTGAGGGATCCAAGGTAAACACGCACATGATATCAAAAATGTTAACATTTTTGTTCGTATTAGATAATATAGTTATCATTCTTCAAGCATCTTCCACCCAAAACTGCTGTACTGAGCAATAAACATTGCTTATTAATGAAACATATTGCTTAGCTTGTCATGATGCAGTGATAATCTTCTGTAAATACTTGATGCATAGATTTTCCTTAGAATCAACAGAAAATCTACAAAGAAACATGCAGCAATAATGTGTAAGGTTTTAAGGGGCAGACTGTTTGGTTGCTCTGGGGATCTACTTATTCCAAGGGGGAATTTCCCCAAGACTCAATGAGAGTCTCTTCATTTGTGTTCACTGCTCCTATAAAAGATGACTCTCTTTACTTTCAAACCAAAATGAGCATACCATGTTGAACTATTAATTCCAAATAATCTTTTGGTATGAAAATGGGGATATTTTGCCATTTAATATTTATGTTCAAACATACCAGGGTATAAATAGAAATGATGGTGTTTTGAGGACTTGCATTCTACTCTAACGCAGTAGCAGTTCACTCCTACTCCAAGGAGCTATTGACAGAGGGCACTTAAAATGAGATGGAGAATGGAAAACGAAACCTAACACCAGCGTCTCTTCTCAACACTCTGCATAATCTAATGGACTTAAATTCTTCTGCGAAATCCTGCTGCTTCTCTGTTGTCTGATATTCTGACCATTTTTGAACCCTTGAACTCTGGCAGGAAGGAGGGACGTGGAAAGACTGCCCTCTGATCTATGCTAGGGGCCGAAAGGAGTAGCTTTCTCTCTACTAGCATTTCATTCTGCTTAACTGTTGGTGAGACATTAAAATGATCTAGGTGGAAAAGGCTGGTTATAGGTGTGGGGATGCCACTTTTTTGGGAAGTCTTGTCTGCATGTCAAACAAGAGGCAGGTCACTAGAAGGGGAGGGTTTATTTTTTTCCTTCTTCCTTCATGTCCACATATTAATAATAATTTACTGCTTATTTATTCATTTTTATGATTTACTCAAAGTCTTGAAGGAAAATGAATTCCTGCTATGCTACTGTCCAGCCAGGATTGTGGTTGAACATTCTGAGTTCCAGCCATATTAATTACTGGATAAAGGCTATAATCCTTCTCTCTTTGAAGCCCACGGCTGATTTTTAGGCAACACTTCAAAAGCAGAGCACAACTGAAGAGGCATATTTCCTACCAGCACTGAATTACTGTGATTGACTCAGCTTGCGTTAGTCTACATGTGCCTTACATATTTGGCTACCCAACAAACATTTTGATTTTGATATGGAGAGAGTGAAAGAAAAGCCCTTTTGTGATCCAAAAGCTGGTTTGTAACACCTTGTGAGATATTTAGGTGGTTGCTTAAACCATCTTGAAAATAAAAACACCTAAATTATTCTTTTCTTACAGAAGAAAGCATCACACTTGAAAGGTCTCTCTTTTCTCTCTCTATTTTGGGTTTTGGTGCAGTATCACATAAAGCTTTCATTCTGAGTCCACTATGATTAATGACAAAGCCTATGTAAATAAGGCATTTTGGTCATTCGCAAAGTATTATAACCCTTGGAAGACTTCTTCTAAATAACAACTTTTAATAACAGCTATTTAAATCTCATTCCCACTACACTCAAAGCAACTGCAACCAAGATTTTAAAATAAGGAAGTGTGATATTTAAGCGTACTGCTAAAGATGAAACAAAAAATGACAACCATGGCCCCTCCTCACCGCCCCCTCCCATAAAAAAGAAGCAAGTAAAAGGAAATATATGACCAATATGGAACTTTTATTGGCGTCTATTTCACTTAGGGCTTGTTTATCTCTGGATCTGCATTATAGGGACTTTCTCATACAGGATTTGCCAAGTATGCTTAGCGCGCTATGTTTGAGAAAGATTAACAGTATTTCCAGATCAAAGGAGGGCCCTGCTGCATGGCCTTACGAGATTGTCATTCACTCCCATTATGACTCATTTGCACAAGATTTTCATGTAATATGAGCCATTGTTTTGATGGCAGTGATGTGACAGAAAGACAAGGCCAAATGCAGCTCGGCATAAGGCTGGGGGGTATCTTGGTCCCAAAGAACTTGCCAATCATAAAGGGCAACTGTTACCCCGTTATGGATCAGCTCGTCCCCCCACCATTACCTCCCGCCTCTGGTTCTTAAGGTGGCAAACTACTTAAATGTGTATGGATACCATAAAAATCAAACAATGCCTATTTGTGCTAGATTAGACACAGTTTAACCAGACGAAGTTTCAGATACCTTATTCAAAGAGCAGATTGTGAACTAGTTTAGTGAACTCCTTTCTCTTCTTGTACTTTCTGCCATGCTTATTTTCATTTTAAAATAACTTGGAGTAGGGGAAAGTTATGCCTGAGCTGCATTCGAAACTTTTCCTTAAGCTATATTTGTGTTTTTCTAGTGATTTCGTTTCATTGACATGCATAGAATATACATTTACATATTAGAGTCACTGACTTCCTCTCCTTCCTTCTTTCTGCAAGTTAAACAACAACAAAAAACAGTGAGAAAGGTTTTATTGGTGCCCAACAATAAACATGAAAAGGAAATATTAAGCCAAAGATCAGGGTCATTCTAAATGTGATTTTATTTAAATAGAGAGAATATCCTCTTTTTAACTCAGTTTTTTAGCATTTCTCATAATATGCAATATAGATTTAGATTTATTAAATATACAAATATCATGGAGAGATAGTAAAATGCTTATTATAAATATTAAATTAAATGCAAATGATTAAGAATGAAGGCTGTATTAGAATAGTCTACTTTTAGTGTCTGGTTTGGAATTTTCTAAATTAATGTATTTCAAATCTGTGTTTGTAATTCTATTGGTGAGGTGCTGGTTAGTTTTATTTAGCATTTCATCAGTGCATTAGACACAAGGATGCATTCACATTTAGATTTTTTTTAATTGATTTTATAGATCTCACCAAAGTCTTACCTAAATTTTGTGTTTAGAACAAAACTTATTATTATTTCTTTGAAAATATTTTTAAATTCTTTACAACAGCCATAACGTTATAGAATACCTAGAGAACTCATATACATTCATGATGCTAAAGAAAGTTGAAAAATCAGATAAATCACTAATATAAACTTATTTTTAAACTTTTTATAAAGATATGAGTGAAGATGAATTTTTATTTTAAAATTATCTTCTCTGCTCAATCTCAAGCAATTAATGAAAGAAATAGCTTTTTTGTTATGTTAGCAGAATAAAATTTTATATTTTAGGACTTCAGTAAAAGTTCTTCCATGAAGAATGTACAAGACTCAGTGAAAACATTTTTAAACGCAATTTACTTTTAAAAAAATAATAAAAATAACCATAGAAATTGAAAATCAGATGAGGTATCAGAATTGTTTTCCCAACTTTTTTGAAACATTTAAAACATACAAAAAAGTTGAAAACAAAATACAGCAAACACTCTAATGTTTCCTGCCTAGAAACAGCAATTATTAACATTCTTCCACATTTACTTCATTTTTTCCCAGAGCTATTTGAAAGTAATGACATACCTAAATTTTTCAGTATGCATTTCTTAAGCATAAGACCATACTTTTCCATAACTATAATACCAGAAAATTGAAATATTTCTATAAAACTAAATATCCTGAATGTTATAAATGAGCTATAGGTAATTAGAGCTGTTGGATAATCAAAAATAATGTATTACTTTGATGGCAAATAGAGCAATTTTAATGATCTATTATATAAGCAATTTTTGAGCCATTTTGAATTAGGATTCAGACTTTTCGTATTAACACTTCCACTGGAATTTATACATAGGTTTTGAAAAACAAACACTAAACTATTAGCTGAATGGGTTTTGCTTCATGAAACACTTTCAAAAGATGTGAGCAACAGCGCCCTCTACATTTGGATAATTTATGATGAAAAAGATTCTACTGACTGAGCAATGCAGTATTTTAACAACAATCATTGTGGGTTTGGGGACAAATGATGTGATTGTAATACATTACAAAATTATATAGTAATCTCCCATATGAGTTTACAGTATTTTAAACCATTGATTTAGTATAGGAAATCAAAATCTGGAAACTCAGTATTACTCCATTCAGTAAGCAAACTGACAGAAATAATAACAGTCAAGAAGAAATAGAAGGCTCTCTAGGAAAACATGCAAGTCTGTTTCAAAAATAAATTTAATCATATTATTTAATAGATATTCAGAAATCAGTGGTAAGTAGTTAAAATATATTATTTTCCTTTCATGTTTATGTAAACAGGAGCTTATGATGTTTTCAAATTCAGAAATGAATTGAAGCCTTTTAAAAAATGCTTTTCTGAAGAAAATTCAGATTTTACATTTAATCTTTTGCATAATTTTGACATTTAATGTATTTGCATGAAATGAAATAAAAGTACTTGGTGTTTAAATCCTTTTGAAAATTCTCTTTCAGATAGAGTTGTAACAAAAGTTGTTTATGAAATTATAAAGACATATAAAATATAAGCAGTCAACTTATATGCAAAACCTTATGTCAGTAATTAATCTGCAAAACTATCCCCTGAACAATTAGCATATCCTCCCCTAAGCAAATATGAAGAGAAAGCTTATGCACATTTTTAGAAACTAAAAACGATATACCTGATATTTTTTATAGCATAGAACAAAACTTTCAAGTATAAATTTATGCTTCCTTTTTCTTATTATAAACACTTTATAACAACTAAAATTTAATTTGTCTGAATAGTCAATTTGGTTAAAAAAAGTTCTTAATAGGCATTACATCAATCCAATATATTGGCATATGAAAAGTTTAGTTTTCTGTCGATTTTTTTTCAGTGCCACTTTTTCACTTCAGATAAATAATGCTTGTTTTAAAAGTATTTAGATTAAATGTATCTTTCTAATCCAAACTGATACTGCTTCACTGTGGAGTTTTGAGGACAATTTAAATACAATGGCCCAAGGTTAAAATCTTTTAGCAAATTATTTGTAAGCTGTCAACAGGCAAAGAGCAGCTTAAGATAGTTAAAACATCATGTGTTATTCCTCATCAATGTAATGCAAGTGTTTCAATGCTGAAGTCACTGCATTTAAATGGAAAACAGTAACACAACACTGGAAATTAATAAGTAACGAAAACGTTTTACAATGGCAACTAAAATATCTAAAACAAATTAAATGCCTGCAGATTACTTTGTACATTTTAAGTTATAGCAAACCTGAATAATAAAATAGATTGTGAAAAAGAAAATAATGTTCTTTGAAATGATCCCTTTAGATTTTTCCTTTGCTTACAGTGTGCCATGAAAATCCTAGAGCATGTTCTAAATTTATAAAGACAAAATGCCGGTGACTCTGGGAATCATCTTGTTCATTGTAAGAGCAAATTAAAACAGTGAAAGAATGGTGCAAATAATTGTTTCATATGTTCTTTGCTTGTGACTGCTGTAATCATCGGGCCTGATTTACAAATGTAGACGTGAAGGTTTCTCAGCTTCCTGCAGGGTAGGAGACTGTTTCTTTGGCACTCACCCTTTTGCCCTTGTAATCACCACTCCAAACTGTGTCCTGGTACTTCCAATTCCCAGTCTCTTGATTGAACACCTCATTCTGTGCTAACAAGGTGTCCAAGGTATTTGAACAGGGGCTCCAGCCGGAAAATTGTTAATGGTTTTGCTCATTAAGAATTGCTGCACTAGTTTTGGTAATTTGGTAACTGTCTAAATTGCAAGTTGATTTTTTTCCCCCTTCAGTCTAAAGAAGGATGCTAAATTTTAAGGGAGCAATAGTCAGGATTCTGGTTCAAAATTGACAAGGAGGGTTAAATGCTGTCTACGTTTTTTGCAATGATTTTCACAGGACTAATGAAATTATCTTGAAAGTTTAGGCTTATTCTCAAGTCATTTTCAAGATATGATTAAACAGGAACCAAATAAAGTTGAAGATAAAAATTTTCACAGGATGTATCTATGAAACAGCCAAGATTTTCTGGAAGTTTGAAGAATATAAAGGAAGCAACAGAAACTTTTCCATGAAAGCATGAGAAACAAGGGATTATAACAATATTTTAAAATACTTTATGTTGAACTAAAATTGATTAATTCACCTACTCTACTTCTACAAGTCTGCAAGTACCTTTTAAAAACATGTATAATATTTCATTTTTTAATTATAATGTTGCTTTACTATGAGAAAGATTTTTCATGATTATTAATTAAGTACAAAGTCCACTTGAATTCAAAGATAGATATCTTTGCTGAATGTTCATTTAAAAGAATAATTTCAAATACCGTTCGAATGCTTAAAACTGACTTTTACAAATATACATAAAATTCCTGAGAATATTTTTCAGGAGTTAAATGCGTTCACTTCTCTTGAAATGGCTCTCAAACAGTAAGTTAACTTTACTTATAACTCATTTTTAACATTTTATACTTTATAGAAGATAAAATTCCCAAGAAGAATTAGGAAAGCTGAATTAAGAAAAAACAATATTTATAGTTTTTTGGTTCAGTTTAAAATGTGTGACCTATTCTATCAATTCAGATTTAGAAGGGAGAAGAGTTTTTCTTAGAGATTCTCGATTTTGTTTCTTTTTTAATCATGAAAGGTTATTACAAAGTTTGGCAGCACCATCTCCAAGGGATTTATTTGAAACTATTTTTAGTGATTTGGACATATGCCATTTTATCATAGAGATGAAAAGGAGGAGATGAGATTCAGCTGAGGATGGAAGTTTCTCCCTTGTACCAACCAAAGGGCTATTTTAAAGTGATTTATGTGGCAGTTTTCTTCTGTGTCACCATTATGTCCCTGCTGCCTGAGTGTGACAACACGGTACTTACTAACATTTTGGTAATAATTTATTGGGATGAGATTTTTGCCTGGAGTTCAGCCTGCAATCCTTTTAACATTCTACTAAAAGGCGTAAGTTCTCTACAGGCTTATTTATTTTTCACTTTGGAACAGTGCACTCACACAAAAACCTGCGTACATAAATCTGCAACTTTTCTTTTTGAATTGGAAGTTGAATACAAACCATGACTTGTGCATATAAAAAAAAAAAAATACAGAAATAATGCCCCCCTACTGGGTAAGGATTTTTGTTTTTCATGAATCAAGCCCAAAGTTATTTAAATTAATTCTAGTCTCATCATGATTATAGAATATCATTTTTTTCACCTTTTAAAATAGTGATGTGAAGATAAAATTTTATTGGTTATTTGACCAAGTTTCTCAAATATTTTAAAATTCTGTGACACAAAGGGAAAAAACTGAGGGCTACAATTTCATGTTAACAGTCTTTAATCAGTTGACATGAAAATACAAGTTTTTGATGTTTACAAACTATTACATATTTTGATACACCTTTGAAGTTGTAGAAAATGAAGAATTTTTAGAGCTTTTTTCCTGTGTTTGCATTGAAAGCTTCACAACTGATTAATGTTATCATGGCATCTCTGAAATTTTGATGTTTGAAGTTGGGTGTTTCTGATTTAGAAATTTTTTCACAAAACTAATGTTTGTTTGAAAATAATGGCCCTGTCTTCCTTGTGTGTTTAGCCATAAGCACAAGACATATGAATAATAAAGCTTATTGTACTAGACCTGGCTTGGTTATAAAGTGAAAAATAAATTGCATTTTTTAAATCTTGAAATCTTGAACCCTTGATTTGGTTGATCTTTCTGGTTTTTTGGCAGTGTAGAGTGATTTCAATATGGCCATGAATATATTAGAGTAACTTTTGTTAATATTAGTGGAAAGCAGTTGGAGATTGATTTTTTTCTTTTTTCTTCTTAGGATGATTGAATGGATTCCTGCTTGGAAAATACCACTTACTTCCATGGTCATATGTCTGTAATTAGGATACATCTTTCATAAATGGAAAAGATAAATCTGAACTAGGAGGGTTTCCAAGATTTTTAAATCACTTTTAGAGTTTTCTATTGGCTCTATGATTTTCTTGACAAAACTCTGTAGTGTTACCTAAGAGAAGATAAGATTGCTTTATGATGCTTTAGCTAAATGGTATCAGTGTGTGTAATCAATTTAGGTAGCTGATTTCTACCTAGAAACTGCTGGTCCTGGGAATCACTCAAAATTTAGTTATATTTCTTGTATGAACAAAATTATGATGAAACACTCTAAGAGAAACAATTACTTAACTAGATTTTAAAAATGATTTAGCTAGGTACTATAGCACTGCTTATGACTTTAAATTATAACAGTAAATGGAGATGAGCATACAGATACTTGCTTTTATTAGCCTTGTTTATATTACAGCAATAAACACTACAGTGATTTTTTTGGCTGTGTTGGGAACCAAGTCATGATTGTAGTAAGAATCTGATGATATAATTTTTTCTATATACTAGTTAATAATGAGCAACATAAATTTCATGATAATATAATCGCATCAAAATCATCTTTTCAGTTGCTACAATGATAAATTTTCAGGCTTGAAACATTTTTAGTGTGAAATTATTCTAATGTCTGAGAAAACTGGCTTCATATTGTTATAAATGTAAGAAATGAAGTCTGCTGAAAAAGAATGTTAAGGTTCATTTATAAATGGGCAAAATGAGTTAACTTTTTATACATCTTGAATTTTTTAGAATTAAAAGGGGCTTTCTAAATGAATAAATACAAGGGGCTTCATTTTAAATATGAAAATGCTGAAGTCAGGAGAAGCCTGGGAATTTCCCCCAAAGATACACAACTAGTTAGCATTTCCAGAACTAGAATCCGATGTTCCTACTTCCCAGACCAGTATTCTTTCCATTTTTCTCGTACACTCCTCTTATCTTATCAAAATTACAACTGACTTGAATGGTCATATTGATTAGAAGAAAAGCAGTTATACTGCTTATGCTGGTTGGGATTTGCTAAATTATAATTTGCATTGGTTACATGTAAAAATAACTTTCAGTCATTCTATTGTGCTAAGTCATGGTACAGAGATCAGAGACACTCTCATGAGATGAAATTCTGCCAAAATTACTAGCAAATTTAAAAGGCAAATTACTTGTGTTTATTATTGACGTTATCTTCAATATGGGAAAATATTTAAGAAAAGAAGAAATCTTTATAGGCTTTAAAGTGGTCTGGTTTTCATGGTATTTCTATGCCTTTGGAGATAACAATCATTCTTTAGAGGAAAGATCTAAGTGTGTGTGTGTGTGAGAGAGAGAGAAAGAGACAGAGAGAGAGAGAGAGAAAGAGAGAGAGAGAGATAGGGTTTGGGAAAACCGGTCCATCTCTCATTCTTTACATTACGGTCTAGAAACAACCACATAAGCCAAGATTGTAGGAAGCATTGAAACAGTTGTAGGAAACAAATTTCTTGGATCCAGAAAGGTAATCAGTGTGATATATTACTGTTATGTGAGTAATATTACATGGAGGTATTTTCTAAATATAGGGAAACAAAGATGAGAGATGTTTTGAGGAGACACATTGAGGCATAATTGAGGAGATCATGGAAGGCTTCATTAAAGAAGTGACTTTTTACATAAGTTCTGAAGGATAAAGAGAAGATAATTAGAGGAACAAGGAATGCAGAAACATTTAAAATGATGGGAACTCACCTGTTGCTCTAGGCCTCTGGAATATTCTCAGGTTCTGAATATACAGTGTGCTCTCACACCTCTGTGGATTTTCTCATGGCCTTCCTCCACTTTAGAATACAATTTTTCTCGTTGTCCATCAGGAAAAAATTCATTTATCCTTCAAAACCTGACTAGATTGATATTATAGGTCTTTAGCTTTCCTGGACTTTTTCTGGTATCTTAAGCAAAATTAAATGCTCCTTAACATACTGCACATCCTATGGTATTTTAAATCGCAAGAATCACAGATGCACATTTGGAAGAGAAATCGTTCAGCATCCTAACACCAGAGAAAACCACGTTAACATTTTGATATCTTCTCTCACACACAAATACACACATACGCACGCTATACATATTCATACATGGTTGAGATGATACTGTTCATGCAATCTTTATCCTGCCTTGTTCACTTAATGTCATATTTTAGCATTTGTCCTTAGAATTGCTTCTTTCTTTATTTTGGTAACTCAATAAATCCTGCTGAATTGAACAGATGTGGGTTTTAGAAAGGAAACCGGGGGTGGTGAGGAAGACAGATCGGAGGGAAACCTGTTATTACAGTGTCCCAGGCAAGAGTCAATAAAGAGCTGGGACAGGACAACGGGCAGGGGGAGGGCAGGGAACATGTTCATCAGTGTCAGCCGCAGTAGAGAGGTCTTAAGGGGTCCTCCGAACTTGGCAATGAGTAGATTGTTGGTGGGAGTTGTGAAGACGATTGGGAAGATGAAGAGGGGCACAAGCAGGACGACCTAGAGGATGAGTAAATGAAAGGTAAGAAGTTACATGCTGCAAGTGTGGATACTTTACCATAAATTCTAGCGAACAGAAAAGAGGTACATAGGGCAGGAGCTTGAGTGGGAGCCAGGGAGCAGAGAGGATTTTGTTGTTGTTACTGTTTAAGAAAGTAATAAACACATTGGGGTATAAAGTGTGTGAAACTAATGCAAAGATAAAAGGAAAATGCCAGTGATATGCAAAATGACATCCAAGGACAGAAAGGAAACCCAACTATTTATAATCCGAGTCTTTTAAGTGCCCATGACACGTGGGAATTTCAAAATTTTGAAGTTGAACGTATGGAAGAGATATTTGTCAGGGGAAATTGTATTTTATCATGAATAAAGAGTATGTGATTTTGTTGAGCAGAGTCCTGCCTCTCTGTGATTTGGAGACAGTTTATATTTATTGAGTTCGCCCTTTATAGGATGCAATAATTTAGTCCTCAGAATAATTTATACTACAGACCCCATCCCTATTCCCATGGTATGGATGAGAAAACTGAGGCATAGAGAGTTAAATTATATACCCAGAGTCACATTGCTATTATCTGGATTCAAGTCCAGGCTGGCTTCAAATCCAGGCAGTCTGATGCCAGAGCCAAGATTCTTACATGGGTTCCTGCACTGGCTTGGAGCTGGTAAGGACCTCATGAAAGGCCTGTTCTCCTCATCCTACCCTGTGAGGGCTGATCGGTTGTTGTCTGCAACCTTTTGATTAGGTTGTTTCCATGGAGATGTGACCCAGCCCATTCAAGGTGGGTCTTAATCCACTTGCTGGAGTCCTCTATGAGAGATGAAAATTGGAGAGCTCTGAGAAGCTGCGAGAGAAAGGCCCAGAGACGTTTGGGAACAACCACTGAAACCAGAGCCAGGAGACAAGGTCCAGCAGACGTCACCATGGGTCTTCTCATGTGACAGATGAAGCCCAATTCCAGAAGACTTTTCTCAAGGAAGGTATCTTCCTCTTGATGCCTTAATTTAGACATTTCCATGACATTAGAACTGTAAATCTGTAATCTAATAAAACCTCATTGAAAAACCTAATTCATTTGTCATATAATGCATTTGGGCAGCTTTTACAAATGGAAATACCACTTCATGCTCCTAGATATGGGATATGCACTTAGAGAGGAAGCCAGGAAGACGTTTATTCAATGTTAACTTTGATGGTTCTTGGTTGCTGGGGTTGGGTGTGCTTTTTAAGTTTTCTTTTTGAGCTTTGTAGTACTTCTTGATTTCGTTTAAGGAGCATAGTTCTCCCTCCTATAAAATAAAATGGTAATTATTCTAAAACATTTAATTAAATGAAGAGATTATAGTAGATGATTTGCAGTTCCCTTCGAGCTTCATTCTGTTATGACCACTGGACCATTTATTGGCATAGAGATACAAAATGTGGTGGGCCACTGCCAAAGGGCAAAGAACATACATTTCATATTCTGGAGGCTAAAAGTCTGAAATCAAGATTTCAGGAGACTTATGTTCTTTCTGAAGGCTCTAGGGAAGAATTCTTCTTTGCTTCTTCCCAGCTTCTAGTGGCTTCCAGCAGTCCTTGGTGTTCCTTGGTTTGTGCCTACATCACCCTGCTCTCTACCTCCATCTTCGCATGGCCTTTTCCCTGTCTGTTTCTCTGTGCATCCTCTCCTCTTCTTCTAAGTGTACTAGCCATTGGGTTTAGAGCCCATCTTAATCTAGTATCACCTCTTCTTAACCTGATTACATCGCAAAGACTCTATTTCTAAATAAATTCCCATTCACAGGTACCAGAAGAGATTAGGATTTAAACATATCTTTGGATTGGAAACAATAAAATCCAATAAAAGGGATCTTTTGTTAACATGATAAAAAAATTCACATTCCAAGCCTCAACCTTAATGGTGAAACGCAAGAACATTACTTACATTGTTATTATTTAACTTTTTTCCTGGAATTAATTGTTAATGCAATTTGAAAAAGACACGAACTTTAAAACTGGCAAGAAATTGGAAAAATTATCATTGTTTTCAATTAATATGATGACATACTCAAAGAAACCTATGTAATAAAGTGAAAAATAAAAAAATCTCATACCATTGTTAGGATCAAAATGCATATGCTTAGACCCTAGAATGTGTTCTCTCCATTAATGTTTATTTATACTGATGGCCTAACTAAGGGTCTAATCATGACTCATTTATTTGAAGTTACATTTTACATAAAGCTACTTTATCCTAAAAATGTTATTGTGCATGGCTCATTTCAATCTGATTTTGTCCTATCCAAGAACCATTCTGCGGTGATTGATTTCTGACATTTGGATTATCTTGAGAATTATGCACAGATTTAAGATTCTTTTTTGGTTTTTTACACATATATTTTTATGTAGAACCCAACATGTCTAGCCTAAATTTTCCTATTGTTTTGGCCATGGAAGGGCAGTCTTCCACTTGCTTCTGAATAATGTCTTTATTCATTTTGCACAGGGGTTATTCTAAATTCTTAGGGATATAGTAGGGGGTAATAGTTAAGAGAGGCCTGCATTTGAACTCTGATTCTTTCACTAACTAGGTGAATAGCCCTAGATAAGTTTTTGACCCCTCTGTGTCTTAGTTGTGATTCCTCCCAGCCTGGAATGAATTTTCTTTTTCACTCAGAAATTCTCACTACTGGAGGAACTATGTTAGCTTCCCATTGCAGTTGTAACAAATTACCGTGAATATAGTAGCTTAGTATAACATAACACACAAAGATATTATTTTACAGTTCTGAAGGTCAAAAGTCCAAATTCAGTCTCACCGGGCTAAAATCAAGCTCTTGGCTGGACTGCATTCATTCTGGAGATTCGAAGGACGGATCCATTTCCTTGCCTTTTCCAGCCACATCCCTTGGCTGTGGTCCACTTCCATCTTGAAAGCAAGCAAGTGCATCCTTCATTCTGAATTTGCTTCTGTCGTCACATTTCCCTTGTGACTCTGACAGTCTTGCCTTCCTCTTGAGCTTATAAGGACTCTTGTGATTAATGGGCCCCCTCACAGGTCCCAGGTTAATTGGCCAGCTCGACATCCTTAAGTCAATCATATCTGTGAAGTCCATTTTGCCATGTAAGGTCACAGGTTCCAGGGATTAGTACATGGACATCTTCGGGGACCATAATTCTGTCCACCATGAGGCCAGAAATGATACTGCATATCCCTTCCACCTCCCTGCCCACCAGTGCATCGGAGGACAATAGCACTATTTTGAAAATTCTTCACAGGAGTAAGGAAAATATGTGGTTTTATCTGCGTTTATTTGTATAATGAATTATCTCTCTAAAAAGGCTTAAGTGTAAGGGTTCTATTAGTATGCCTGAACACTAATTAGCAAGGACATTTGTTATTTCATTTGACTTTCAAAGACTTTGTCCATCAATAGACTACGCCATGGAAATGATAATTCTTTCCCACTGCAGCATCTTCCTTTTATTACCTATGTATGGTTTCATGCTAACCAAAAGGTTAAATGTTACATTGATTTATGCTAATCTCAATTTACTTTTTTGCTGTAGACAGTACAAATAAAGCTGCAGCAATTGATTACACATAACTGACAATAGAAGGAACAGAGTTTCGTCAACGAAAACCTGAATCATGTAATAGCTCAATAGTATGTGCAGCCTCAGAAGGAAACGATAATCAAAATCTAGTTGTAATGATATGAATATTTATTGGGCCCTCATCCTGGTTTGGTCCTGCGGTATAAAAATAAGGAAGTTTAAAGTGAAGCATTTGTGTTTTTGTTGAATATTCCTTTTTAAGACAGTGTCTTCACTTTGGGGTTGAAGTACTTTTAGATTGGGTTTATTGTGTTTAGGTCTTCTTTAGTCACTTGATTTAATACTAAAATGAATAAGTATAATATTTAAATGTCAAATTAGTAAACACATTTCTGTTCTGACTCAGGTCTATTGTTATTTTAATTAGATTCTGTTTTATAAAATTAGTCTAAGAAACTCAGTGCTGGAAATTATATGTTCAAAATTATATCTTAAACAAATAGTTCAAATTAACACCTGTAAAATTTGATCATCAAAGTAACCATTTAAAGCTTTTAATAAGTTACTAAAAGAATAGGAATAGAATGCGTAACTTCAAGACGTTTAAGGGAAAGCAAGGGGAAAAAACAGAAAACAGTGCAATAGAAGGCTGGAAAGGAGGGGAAAATTAAGAGAAAAGACTTGCTAAATATAAATATATTTAGTTATTCAGCAAATATTTAATGAATACCTCCTATAGGCCAGAAATTTTTCTCTGGAAATATAATCCAAATTAATTAGTAAACATAATAAGTACAAATATATTAAATGTGAAAGATTTTCAAGATGGATACTTTGTTTAAAAATCTATTTGTATGTAAGTGACATACTGAAAACAAAACAAACAGAAAGACCTATAATGAAGGACTGTGAAAAGATAAATGTGAACTTGTTTCACCTGATGTCTTAGCCTTGAACTATTTAAAGCAAAAACTACAGAAAAGCAAGATAAAATCAACAAATGCACAATCGTAGTGAGATTTTTTTCAAATCTCTCTCAGAAATCAATGGATCATTCCTACCTAAATTTAGTAAAGATACAAAAAGTATCTAATATATAGGCTGGATTTTTAAAATAAAGATGATTTAAAATTAGTAGCATAGGCACATGATTTTTTGTTTCTAGTTTGCATTTATTAGATTGATAGGCCATATGACAAATCTACGAAATGAAGAGGCAAAAATCTGAATGGAAACTTTTCTTGATTCTGTAACCCAAATTCTGTGTTGACTTTACTAATAAGCCTTAACAGCGCTTGATTTCTGCCTTTCCTTGTCCATTGCTTTTTCATTGCAAAGGTATTCAAGACTATTAAATCTCAGCATCAAGAGAAGTAGGACACAGATGGCAAACTACTTTGCTAAAACATCCTCTATGAGGGAAAGAAAGAATATGTAGTAGTTAGATTCAGTTGTCAACTTGGCCAGGTGAAGGCACCTAGTTCTGTTGCTGTGGACATGGGCCAATGGTACGTGAACCTCATCTGTTGCTCATTACATCTGCAGTCAGCTAGGAGGCGTGCCTGCTGCAATGAACGATGCTTGATTTAATTGGCTGGTGCTTAAATGAGAAACTCAACTTAGCACAGCCCAAGCAGCTCAGCATTCCTCATCTCAGCACTCGCAGCTCAGCCCAGGCCTTTGGAGATGCAGAGAGAAATCACCCTGGGGAAAGTTGTTGGAACCCAGAGGCCTGTAGAGAAGGCCAGCAGAGATCACCCTGTGCCTTCCCACATAAGAAAGAACCTCAGTTGAAAGTTAGCTGCCTTTCCTCTGAAGAGCTAATGAAATAAATCCCCTTTTATTAAAAACCAATCCGTCTCTGGTGTGTGTGTGTCAATGGTATGTCATTCCAGCAGCTAGCAAACTAGAACAGCATGCAACTGTATATAATTCTGTAGGAGATAGATACTCCCTGCATCTTCTAACACGCTCAGATTGCCTAAATGAATGAGGAAATACTTAAAAAGTTTTGAATTCCACAATCATGCATTCTAGTTGACAGGAAGAAAATCATAAAATACGGACATTCTAAATTTATTTTGTTAAGTAATTTTAATGAGGAGGTCTTGTCAATAATAAATAAAATGAGATGCAGTTTGAAAATGTTATGATATTCAAAACTGTATTTGGTTACTTAAATTGGGTTACATTATATTATATAATCACCACATGACCCAGAAATCCCATGGCTAGGCATATACTCCAACAAACTGAAAGCAGAGACTCACACAGGTATTTGCCACCAATGTTCATAGTGTACACAACTGCCAAAACATGCAAGCAACCTGGATGTCCATCCATGATAAATGGATAAACGGAATGTGGTATATACACATGATGCAATATTATTCAGCTATAAAAATGACTGAAGTCCTGATATATGAAATAACATGGATGAACCTTGAAGACATTATGTTGAGTTAAATAAGCCTGTCACAAAAGGACAAATAGTGTGTGATCTCATTGTTAATAAACTGTTTGTTTATTAGAATAAACAAACTCATAGAGTCAGAATGTAGAATATAGAATATAGGTTAAAGTGTTTGGGGCTCCAAATGGAATGATGGCAATGTTTTGATAATGGATGATGGTGATGGTAGCATAATATTGTGAACATAATTAACAGCACTGAAATATATATATATGAATGTGGTAAAAGGGGGCAATGTTAGGTTGTAATAAAAACTAAAGAAAAATTCTGTGGAATTGCACAACACAAACAGTGAAACTTAAGTTAAACCGTGGGCTGTAGTTAATTGTACAACTACAAAATTGTGCTTTCATCAATTATAATAAATGAACTGCACCAATGAATGTTCTTAATAATAGGATGGTAAATGGGAAGCTTGCATTTTATGTGTGACTGCTCTGTAAACCCTCAACTTCCGTAATTAAAAAAAAAACATACAACATAAATGGTGTACCCTAATATAAACTATGGACTATAATTAATAGTATAATAATAATAATATGTTTTATTAACTGTAGCAAAGTTACCACACTAATGCAGACTGTTAATAATAGGGAAAATTGTGTGTTTGTGGGAGTACATGGGAACTCTGTATTGTTTGCATGGTTTTCCTGTAATCCTACAGCTTCTCTAAAAAAATTTTTTTTGTAATAGTAATTCACAATACTGGTTTGAGAACATGTCACATTTTACAAATGGAGCAAATCCTTGGTAATTGTTAATGCTTCTCTCTGGAATGCACAAATTGACATGAGTGAACAAAAAGTAGTTTTTCTAAGTAACACAGTATCTGTCATTTGCTAACGATGGCCTTCACTCTCCTTATCTGTGCAGCGGAGATAGCTCCGCCTCGCCTGTCAGTCAGGAGGTTTTAGGGAGTCAATGGGATAATGTTTGAAAATGTTTAGCTCATTGTCTGGGACTTATAAGTCCTAATAATTTAGGATGGGGTAATGGTTTCAGAAGTACGTATAATTGTTGACTTCACCATCATTATTATATGCTTCCTAATTTTGATGTAAGAAAGCTCAAGGCACTATTTTATTATTTTATTTTTCCTTGTTATATGATTCTCTACAGATAGGAAATCGCATTGATAACCTAACCTTTTATATAAATATATAAAGGGCATAAAACCACTTTGGCTGGTTGCTTAACTTCACTTTACCCTAGTTTCTTCATCTGTAAAATGAAGGTAGCAATAGTAAGTATCTCGCAGTATTATTACAATTATTATTAGAAAGCTGTTACAAGTGCAATTATTTTCCTGATTTCTTTTTCAGATTGTTCATTACTAGTGTAAAGAAATGCTAACCATTTTTTTTTTTCACGGGCAGGCACCGGGAATTAAACCTGGGTCTCGGTCATGGCAGGCGAGAACACTGCCACTGAGCTACCATCGCACCGCCCAAGAAATGGTAACCACTCTTGAGTTTTGGTGTTGTAGACTACCACTATGCTAAATTTGTTTATTTTTTTCCTAGTAACCTTGTGGCAGAAATTTCAGTGTTTTCTACATATGAGATCACATCATATGCGGAAAGGGAAATTGTTACTTCTTCCTTTCCAATATGGATGCCTTTTATTTCTTTATTTTTTTCCCCCTAATTCTCTGGCTAGATCTTCCAGTATAATGTTGAATAACAGTGGTGACAATGGACATCCTATCTTGTTCCTGATCCTAGAGGGAAAGATTTCAGTCTTTCACTGAGTTTGATGTTAACTGTGGGTTTTTCACGTATGTAATTTATCATGGTGAGGAAGTTCCTTTCTATTCCTAATTTTCTAAGTTTTAAAATCAATAAATGGTGCTCTATTTCATCAAAACCTTTTTTTGCATTGATTGAGATGATCATGGTTTTTCCCTCCTTATTCTGTTAATTTAGTTTAATGCATTAGCTGAGTTTTTTTTTTTGTTTGTAGGTAGGGCTAATTTATTTATTTATTTATTTATTTATTTAACATGGGCGGCACTGGGACTTGAACCCGGGTCTGAGGCATGGCAGGCAAGAACTCCGTCTATGGAGCCACCGTGGCCCACCCCTATTAGCTGAGTTTTTATGTTAACTACCCTTGCATACCTGAGATGCACCCCACTGTATTGTGGTGTATAAGTATTTTACTGTTCTGCTGAATTTCGTTTGCTAGTATTTTGTTGAGGATTTAACATCTATATTCATGAGGGAAATTGGTTTGTAATTTATTTCCTTGCAGTATCCTTATCTGGCTTTGGTATGAGAGCAATGTTGGCCTCATAGAATAAGTTAGGAAGTATTCCTTTCTTTCCAGTAGTTTGGAAAAGGTTAAGCAAGACTGTTGCAATTCTTCTTGGGATGTTTGGCAAAATTTACCAGTGAAGCCACATGGTCTTGGGCTTTTCTTTGATGGGAGCTTTTGATTACTGAGCCAATCTCTTTACTTATTTTTGATTTGTTGAGATCTCTTATATCTTCCTGATCGGTGTAGGCAGTTTTCTGTGCTTCCAGAACTTTGTGCACTTTAGCTAGGTTATTTAATTTTCTGTTATACACTTGCTCATCGTATGTGAGTAAGTCTTTGAAGTTCATTTTAATAGCTATTCTTGACCAAAGAATTCCCACAGTCTATGAAGAATATTCTATCAACCACTCACTCATCAATAATTAATTAATTTGCAATCAATCTGCTAGACACCATGAAGAGTACAACAATGATCCCTGCAGTCAAGGCGTTTGTGTTTTTTGTGGCAGAATTTTCAGGGTTTTCTACATATAAGATCATATCATCATGTAAGATATCATCTGTAAAAAAGGGAAATTGTCACATCTAAAATAAAGAATTAATGATTTAAGGAAGTCAAAGTTCAGTGCAGACAGTGAGAAAATAACTGTTTTGATTTACTAAAGTTGCCAGAACACAATATACCAGCAATGGATTGGCTTTGTTTTTTCTTGTACAGACAGCCAATTTTATTTGCAAATATTAAAGTACACCAATTCAAATCCATAAATTATACTTTCGTCACATCCTTGGCTAGATCTTGAACTATTGCAGAGTTCAGCTCTGCTAGGGTGCTGATCTTAGCATGCTTAGATGAGGCATACTTGTTTTTGATAGTCAAACGCTTTCTAAGCCCACCATTCACCATTAGCATATTCTTAACCAGGTGCTGCACAGCAAGAAGGATCTTCAGTGAATGTCAGGTAATGCTGTAGAGTTGGTTTTCCATTAACCACTATCAAGAATTTTCAGTGCTAAGCAACAAGCTCCTGCTGCAATCTGAGCAAGAGGAAAGTTTGCCACATCATAGTCCAACATCGGCATTCCATTAGGTATTTGGCCAAAGTTGTGCTGCTCACCCTCACCCCTCTATGCTTCTCACCCTCACCCCTCTATGCTGCTCACCCTCACCCCTCCACTCTTAGATGTTCTCCAAAGGAAGTGCAGGGCAGCGGGCGACCCAGACAAAAGTGTGATGCTCTTACACTCTCTTCATTTCCATCTGTCTTGTCTGGTGCTTCATGTAAGTATGGTCAGTCACAAAGGCAAAGTCTCCAATTTCTGGAGGACACATCTCTTGCAGTAAATATGGCAGAGACGCCAACAAGCTGCGACATCTTCTAGGGTACACAATCATTCTGCATGAACCAATCCATGATGGCAACAGTCACATCCATGGTCTCCTGCAGCAACCTGGATTTCATTTGGGCCTGTACTAGCCAGTCAATCAGGATGGCTCTCATGTTTCCAGCAGCTTCCCAACGCAGTAGGTATTTTGGTCTGACTGCTTGCTCTTCTGCAAGAATTATATCTGAGAAAGCCTGATGCAGATATTCTCCTGCAGAGGCACATTGAACTTGGAGAGGGAGTATCCACCAAAATAGGCTCAGGCATAAATTCTTCTTTAATGGGGTCTGGTTCTGTTTCTGGCTCTGGCTCTGGCACACGCAAAGTTACTTTTTCCAGAGGTTTGGGCAGTCTTTGAGCAATAACTTTTCCAATTATCTGAAGTTTTACTTCCTTTTTTCAGAGGCATTTTGACCTGTGACTGTTCACTGACTTTATGACCAGTGTCTCCAAGAGCTGTTGTTGGCCTCAGCCCGGTGTTGGAGGAGGCACAAGTGTCCAAAGGTTCTCGC
Organism: Myrmecophaga tridactyla; assembly: GCA_004026745.1. NCBI lineage: Eukaryota > Metazoa > Chordata > Mammalia > Pilosa > Myrmecophagidae > Myrmecophaga > Myrmecophaga tridactyla. Next base: position 62,927 of record PVIY010005208.1, read on the forward strand.
TTTATGCCTGCCGTACTGATCTTTGTCTTTTTTTGAGCATTAATTTTCATGTCCTGGTGACTCGGAGCATCATGGCTTCCTCTTCACCAGGCAGCAGTTCAGAGGGGAGAAGCAGAACCTGGAAAACCCAGAAGAACAGGGGACAAAAAACCACACTGGATTGGCTTTTATAAAGGGTATTTATTAAGTTACAATTTACAATTCTAAGGCTGTGAAAATGTCCAAATTAAGACATCAACAAGAGGGTACCTTCACTCAAGAAAGGCCTATTGCATCCAGGATTTCTCTGTTCCACAAGAAGGCACATGATGATGTCTGCTGGCCCCTCTTTCCTGGCTTCTGGTTTTAAATGGCTCTCTCAGCTTCTGGCATCTCCTGTGGCATTTTCTGTCTGCATTTTCAAATATCTGTGTTGGCTCTCTGTGTCAGCTCTCCAAGCGTCTGTGCTTTCTCCAAAATGTTTCTCTCTTGTAGGACTATAGTAAGTGGATTAAAACCCACCATGAATGGGTGGGGTTACATCTCCATGGAAACAACTTAATACAAAGATCCCACCCAACAGTAGGTCTGCTGCCAGAAGATTGGGTTAGAAGAATACGGCTTTTCTGGGGTGCAGAATGGTTTCAAAGCAGCACAATAATGAAAATATTATGCTGGACTGTGGGCTTTAGGAAAACTTTCATAGCCATATTTAATCTTTGTGTAGATGAATCATTGATTCAGGTGAGTAAAGTAGTACATAGAGCATTTGATACAGAGGGAGAGAATAGAATGAACCCTGACAAATGATTTATAGTATATAAGATATATTGTGCTCCAAAGACTAGAGCAGAGTGGGTTTCAGTTTATTTGCTTATTTACAATTATTTAGTAGCCCTTTAGATTAGGAATACTTATTTAAAATTTTTCCTTAAGGAAACTTATAAATATCAATAAAAAATAGATTCTGATTGGGACATATGGCAAGTGGAAAAGATTAAGTTGTTTAAGAATTATCTCCTATATTCATTCTGGCCTCCCAGGTAAAATAAAAGTTCACTTTCTGCAAAACTTTCTGTGCTGGTTTGAAAGAATGTATGCCCCCTAGAAAAGCCATGTTTTAATATAAATCCCATTTTGTAAAGGCAGAATAATCCCTATTCAATACTGTATGTTTGAAACGGTAATCAGAGTATTTCCCTGGAGTTGTGATTTAATCAAGAGTGGTTGTTACGATGGATTAGGTGATGACATGTCTCCACCCATGTGGGTGGGTCTTGAGAAGTTTCTGGAGTCCTATAAAAGAGGACACTTTTGGAGAATGAGAGATATTCAGGGAGAGCCAGAGAAGAATGACATAGCCATGAGAAGCAGAGAGCCCACTAGCCAGTGACCTTTGGAGATGTAGAAGGGAAATGCCTCCCGGGGAGCTTCATGAAACAGGAAGCCAGGAGAGAAAGCTAGCAGATGATGCCGTGTTCGCCATGTGCCCTTCCAGATGAGAAACTCTGACTGTGTTCACCATGTGCCTTCTCACTTGAGAGAGAAACCCTGAACTTCATCGGCCTTCTTGATCCAAGGTATCTTTACTTTGATACCTTAGATTGGACATCTCTATAGACTTGTATTAATTGGGATATTTTCTTGGCCTTGGAACTGTAAACTAGCAACTTATTAAATTCCCCTTTTTAGAAGCCATTCTGTTTCTGGTATATTGCATTCCAGCAGCTAGCAAACTAGAACAGATTTTGGTACTAGAGAGTGGGGTGCTACTGCAGTTTGCAAATACTAAACATGTTGGAATTGCTTTTTAAATGGATAAAGAAAAGATTCTGGAAGAGTTGTGAGAAGCTTGATAGAGAAGTCCTAGAATGCTTTGAAGACACTGTTGGTAGAAATGTGGACTCTAGAGACACTTCTGATAAAGCCTTAGACAGAAATGAGGCATGTGTTATTATAGACTGGAAGGAAGATGACCCTTATTTAAAAATGGCAGATAATCTGGCAAAATTGACTAGTGACTTTGGCTGAAAAACAGATTTTAAAAACCATGAACTTGGATATTTAGCAGAAGAGATCTCCAAATTAAATGTGGAAAGTGCAGCCTGGTTTCTCCTCACAGCTTATAGTGAAATGTGACAGGAGAGAGATAAACTGAAAACTGAACTCTTGAGTACAAAGAAATCAGAAATTGATGTCCTTGGATAATTCTGGGCTTCCAGGAATGGAGACCCCAGAGAACAGTGTACATGTGAGGATTTGGCCAGATGTGGAACCAGTCAGCCATTTCAGAGAAAGCCAGGATCGGACATGGAGTTATCCAGGAAGGATTTGTGGAAACTCCTTATGTCTGATGGGCGTGATCCAACACTACTGCATAGAAAGCCGACAAGAGTGCTGTGGGACCTGTATAAACAGATCCGCTGCCAGTCTAGACTGGGGGTTTCAGAGAAGGGACATATTGGGGGAAAAATAACTTCAGAGGCAAAACCACAGAGGCTGAGGTCTGAAGTCAAGAAGCCTCGTGCCAGGAGAGCAGACCCACCCAAGTTTGTGAAGAGGGTGAGTTTTCCCCAAAGGCAGAGGATAAGCCTTTCACCTCTTTGCAGTGGAAGAGTCATGCCGCCTCAGGCCTTGGAGAGGGTGAAGCACACTCCTTGGGGTTTGGGGGAACCTGGCTGCCACCACATGAAGGGGTTGAGCGTGTGCCCCAGAGATGGCAGAGAACCCTGGTGCGGCCCCGATGCTTGGAGAGGGTGGAGCCGAGAAAAAGGTGGTCTCCCCAATGTCCCCCAAGGTTGTGTTCTGAGAGAGGTGGGCCACTGCATAGGCCCTTGGAAAGGGTAGGACTGCTGCTTTCTAAAGCCCCAAAGATAAATGATTCTCAGACTTTGAAATCTAATGGACTTTGCCCTGTGGGTTTTCGAACCTGCATGGGTCCAGTGACCCCTGTGTGCTTTCCTCCCTATGGAAATGTGTATATGTATCCTATGAATGTTCCTCCTTTGTATGTTGGCAGCAAATAACTTGTTATGAGTTTTCAAAGGTTCAAAGCCAGAGCATAATTTTTCCTTAGAAAGACCATGCCCATAACTAACTTTGATAGGCGTTTGTACTGATTCTAATTTTGTATTTCATTTGTATTGCTACTGAAATGGTTTAAGGTTCTCTGATATTGTGATGAAATTAATGTATTTTGTATATGGGAAAAACATGTCTTTTTTAGGGTCCAAAGGGTGGGATGTGCTTATTTGAAAGGATGTATGTCTCCTAGAAAAGCCATGTTTTAAACTAAATCCCATTTTGTAAAGGCAGAATAATCCCCATTTAATACTGTAAATTTGAGACTGTAATCAGAACATCTTCCTGGAGATGTGGTTTAATCAAGAGTGGTTGTTAAGCTGGATTAGGTGACGACATGTCTCCTCCCATGTGGGTGGGTCTTGAGAAGCTTCTGGAGTCCTATAAAAGAGGACACTTTTGGAGAATGAAGGACATTCAAAGAGAGCCAGAGAAAAACGACATAGCCATAAGCCAGCAACCTTTGGAGATGAAGAAGGAAAATGCCTCTCGAGGAGCTTTATGAAACAGGAAGCCAGGAGAAGATGCTAGCAGATGATTCCATGTTCACCATGTGCCCTTCCAGATGAGAGAGCAGCCCTGACTGTGTTCACCATGTGCTTTCTCACCTGAGAGAGAAACCCTGAACTTCATCGGCCTTCTTGAACCAAGGTAACTTTACCTGGATGCCTCAGATTGGACATTTCTATAGACTGGTTTTTTGGGGACATTTTCTCAGCCTTAGAACTGTAAACTAACATCTGATTAAACTTTTAAAGCATTCTGTTTCTGGTTTATTGCATTCCAGCAGTTAGCAAACTAGAACATTTTCATAGAATTTGGCTATAACTCTGTTTTTAAGGCATTCAACCTTGGTGTGGCTGGTCATTAATGTGGCCTTAATTCTTTGATGTTTCTTTCATGAAGAAGTTGGGCTTAGGTCCCACCCCCTTGAATTTGTGCTGATTTGTGACTGCTTTGACTGGTAGAGTACAGCAGATGTGATAGCGTTTGAATTCGAAGACCAAATCATAAAAAGACTGTGTAGTTTCATATGACTATCTGAGACCGCCAGTCTCTCCACATGGAGAGGACGTGTTTGGTTGTTCAAGTTGACATAATTAGCTGAGCCATATCTTCAAGCACTCTGCCAAAGCACCAGACATGTGAATGAAGCCATGTTGGATTCTCCAGAACTGCCACATTAAACAGAAGAATCATAAACCTGAACTGTGCCTGAATTTCTGACCCATGAACTCATGAGATGTAATTAAAAAGTTGCTTTTGTCGGAACCAACTTTTAAGATTGTTAGTTATGCAGTTATGGATCCCTGGAATACTTGGTCAACTATAAGGTTGGAATCCAAGTGCCTGACCCTCGACCCCAGCCATCATGCTCAGGAAGCTTTTGCTTGCGCTGCATTAGAAGGCAATAGGCTCTGGGGGACCAGCATCTCTGATACTGCTGTTGTTTCGTGGTTTTTACTAGTGAGTGTTCCCTCTGAGGGGTGTACTGCTCAACCCCTGGCCCTAGTTTGCAAAACACATGTTTTTCAACTTTCCATGGGGCACTTTGGAATTGCATTAGACAATCTAGAAGTAAGCTGGATATCAAAAAATTGGAGAAATAAATATTCAAAAGCAAGGTACAGATCACACTCTATAATCCTGAGTTTTCTAGGACAGAAAATTCTAAATTTTGTCCTAAATGTTATAGCTCTATCACCAGAAATTATTGAAACATCTCAGAATTTCCTTTATTTGGGTGTCTTGACTATTTATTTCAGACTGTCTTTCACGAGGAGAGGCACAGAATCTTTTGTCAGACTATATGTTCCAATTTTGTCTTCAGAAAATAGGCCAATATACTTTTAACTCAAAGTTACAGTGCAGCAAATTTGGTACTTCTGATAAGAGTGTAGAGGCTGAAGTCCTGTTAGACACCATAAAAGGGGCAAGTGGAAGAAAAATGTTTCTATTGAAAGACTATATTTAGTTCATATATCCATATATCCTGAAAAAAGTAATAATTCAGTCTAGTTTTTAAATAGTTGAAATAGCCATTATAATTCAATCTGGTAGGTGTACATTCCTTAAAAATATTTTCTTGCAGATTTTTAAAGATGTATTTTTAGTTTCATAGGAGAAGAAAAATTTCAACTTAGAAAAGTTTGTTTTTTTGTGTGTGTGTTTGTTCTTTTCTCTGTTGAGTTAAAAGACTTAAAAATATGGTAAAAAAGTAGTCATTGCAATAAAAAAAATGTACTTTTTTTCATCTAGTGGACCAACCAGTATGGTGATTCAAACCTGTTGTGTACCCCAGAAAAAGCCATGTACTTTTAATCCATTACTGTGGCTTCAAATCTATTGTATGTGGAAACTTTGTGAGAGGTTTTCTTTGTAAGAGATGAAATTAGTGGAAAGCCCTTGAGAAAATGAGAGATCCCACAGAAGCTCAGAGAGGAAGCCACTGGAACCAACAGCCAAAAGCAACAAAAGACTAGACGATGCTGGACATGCGCCATCTCACGTGACTGAGGTGTCCTGGATGGCAGCAGCTTGCCTTCAGAGTCCAGGAATCATCCTGTTGATGCCTTGACTAGATGGTTTCATGGCTTCAGAATTGTAAATTGTGAGTTAATAAATCCCCACTATAAAAGCCTATCCATTTCTGGCATATTTCATTCTGGCAGGTTTCGCAAACTGAAACAAGTAGGGAGCCAAATTTACATCCCAGAAAAGAGGAAAAGGCTTAGTTGGTGACTTTATTTCTACTGATCTAAATCTCTTTTAGTTTTTGACTGTTATGAAACAGACTAGTACATGAAGCCTCACTTGGGGATCTCTAGAGAGGCGGTGCCTCATGCAAGTTTAGCCATGGTAAGCAGTTATATGTCAATGCAGGCATTTACCCCAGGTTCTAGTTTGCCAGCTGCCAAATGCAATAGACCAGAAATGGAATGGCCTTTAAAAGGGGGAATTCAATAAGTTGCTAGTTTACAGTTCTAAGGCTGAGGAAATGTCCCAATTAAAGCAAGTCTATAGAGATGTCCAATCTAAGACACCCAGGGAAAGGCACCTTGGTTCAAGAAGGCCAATGAAGTTCAGGGTTTCTCTTTCAAGTGAGAAAGCACATGGCGAACATGGTCAGGGTTTCTCTCTCATATGGAAAGGCATATGGCGAACATGGAATCATCTGCTAGCTTTCTCTCCTGGCTTCTTGTTTCATGAAGCTCCCTGGGAAGCATTTTCCTTCTTCATTTCCAAAGGTCACTGACTGGTGGACTCTCTGCTTCTTGTGGCTATATCATTCTGCTCTGCTCTCTCTGAATCTCTCACTTTCTCCAAAACATTTTCTCTTTTATAGGATTCCAGTAAACTAATCAAGACCCACCTAAATGGGTGGAGACACAACTCCACCTAATCCAGCTTAACAACCACTCATGTTTGAGTCACTTCTCCAGGGAGATGATCTAATTACAGCTTCAAATTTACAGTACCAAATAAGGATTAGGAGAAATGGCTGCCTTTACAAAATGGAATTAGGTTTAAAACATGGCTTTTCTAGGGTACATACATCCTTTCAAACCCGCACACCCCTTAAACACTCTGGAATGGTCAGGACCCAAGTGCATAGTTCAGTGGGGATGCGTTACCTTTTCTCTAATCCCTAGTGGTTTCAGTAATTCCAACATTATTGGTGTACATAACCAAAAAAAAGAAAATTTAGTAGTCCTTACATTTTTAATTATATCCCTAATTATGGAGTAAATTTCTCTAAAGTTACCCTGTCACTCTTCTAAAACATCACCATATTTTCCTTTGAACTTGTTTTCATCACCTCCCTAACGTAGATTAACTTGTTGATTAGTAATAGTCTACAAGGTAAGAGGAAACAGCTATACCTTTTCCCTATAAAAATGGAATCCCCCTGAAGTTTAAAGAAACACAACTGTCCTTAGGTGAAATATAGATATTTTTTGTATTCCGTAGGGTGGGGTCACATTTCATTCTTTTTCCATGTGAGTATCCCATTATTGTAGGACCATTTGTTGAATTTTTGTTTGTTTGCTTTGCTTCCTTGTTTATTTTGGGGGAAGTGCATGGGCTGGGGATCGAACCCAGAATGCAGATTATAAAATCTGGGGTCCCCGGGTGGTTCAGTGATAGAATGCTCGCCTTTCATGCGGGAGACCCAGTTTCGATTTCTGGACCATGCATCTCTACTCCCCCAAAAAAGTGTAGGGCTTGGTCAATGAGTGAGTCAAGGAATTTAGTATTCTTAAAGGAGGAAAGGGAAAGTTAATTAAATGACTGAGTCATTTATTTGCTTACCTACCTCATTGAAAGGGACATAAAATGATCTGAATACAAATTTAGTACTGATCAGGTAAAAAATAGTTTGTTTCTCCATGTTTTCTCTTTGTAGTAAAAAAAAGAAAAGAGAAATATCTGCAAACTGAGAAGGTGGTGAAAGAGGCAGTTGGAGGCTTGCCTTGAGATTAGCAAGGGAGCCCTTTTACAAGAGCGTCACTGCTTAATTAAAGCTAAATTCTAGGATAGAGGAAGTTCAGCTATCAGTGATTCTAAATTAAACAAAGGTAGGAGAAAGTGCTCTAAGGACTTCAGTCTGCAGGTGGCTTGCCTGAAGTCATGGACAGAAAAAGGCAACATGGTTTATCAATTCCTAAGAGCTTTGAATTGAAAGGAAAGGCATACCAGGGATAGGAAGGGGTCTGGTATTTAGTTAGGGATAATTGATAATACTCTATTGAGACAAACATTTATACTCAAGCATTTGAATTTATTTAACAAACTCTTGGTTCTGTGATTTGTCTTAAAACATTAATACTCATGGTGTAGTTGAGAGCTTGTGGGATCACAATGGAATAGCATACATAGAAACTCTAATTCTGTTCCTTACCAGTTGTGTGATTTGCAAAATGAAAAGGATACAGTTGTTGTAATAAACAGATGAGATGGGTTTCTTTGCTTGGGTGATGGAGCCTGGACTGCTTTGTTGGATGCATGAGGGGGTTGACATCCTCCGTAAGCAATGATCACTGGCCAGTGTTCAGAAAATGTAGGCAACATTTTAGAGATGGGAACTTTCCTAGGACTCTTGAAAACATTTATTTAATGTTGACACACACACACACACACACACACACTCACACTTATGCACACACCATAATAGATGAGAAAGAAGAGTGAGCCAAGTGACTTCTATAACCCATTTTGTGAACTGATTCTCAGGACTAATTTGGTGTAACTTAAACAATTCCATTTCCAGGTGAAGTGTATATGTTTTTGAAATCATATCTTAAATCTAAATCTAGCTTCTGTTCCAGTGAAGAAATGAATATCCTACATGAACAGCTACAGTTTCAAATTTACCTGTAATGTAATATGAATAGGTTATAATATAAAATGGATAAAAAATATAGTTTATGTCACCTCACTTACAACAATGCCATGTATATGTCGGAGCATTTCTGAATTCAAAATTCTTCACGATCCCTGAATTTTTCTCACTAATTTTGAATATCCAATCTTACTTTAGGATTGGAAACATTTTTGTTGTTGTTTTTAATGGAATGTCTAGTACTTATGGACAGTATACATCTGTGATGTTTTTCAATAATCTTAGGTAAAAATCTTGATGGAATTTGAGTTCATCTTGTGTTTGTTATTCTGTCTGTGTTAAATCCAAAGCTCAAACATTGCTACCTAATGACAACGCCATCTGAAAAAGGTCATAACTGAAAAGAGATTTGGGGTATCAAGATGAAATAGCAAATCAATAATTCAGCAGTAGGAAAATATTATCTTGCTAAATATATCACTAACTATTTAGGAAAAGCTACTCAGCAGAAATAGGTTTTTTTTTTTAAATATTCCATATAGTTTGGAAGACACATACGCTAGTTCTAATTCTCAAACTGTGCATGCACAGTCCCTCATAACCCTATTTTTCCTCCAGCAGGCTGATTTAGATAATAAAATGAAGAAGATATGATTGAAAAGATCCTCAAGCTTGCAAGGCAATTCTGAGGCTGTTGGATTTCTCAGAACAGTGGCTTGGCAGGGACCTTGATGGAGCCCATGTGCACAACTTCTGGTCTGGGGCACGTAGACCCCACCCTGTAAGTCACAACCACAGCCCTCCAGGATCACATGTTCCCTCCCCAGCTTGCTCTGTTAGCATTTCCACTCTCCTGAGAGGAAATAACCCTCTCGCTTCCTCCCTCCCCACCTCCCTCTAAATTCCTACTCTGCTTCTTTCGCTTTCTTTCTGCTTTCAGTGCTCTTTCTCCCAAATAAATAGTCCCTCGGTCAAACGCTACTCTTGATAGTTTCAATCCCTGTAATGGATGGAATTGCCTGAATACCTTAAATCAGCAGGCTGGAGATGTGTCCTTTTCATGGACAGAACAGTAAATAGAATCGGTTAAGCACACAGGCTATGAAATTAGACTAGGTGTGGATTTAAATCTGAGTTCCGACATGCTGTGGAATACAGCACGCATTGCTAATCCCCCCTATTCGTCATTTCCACATCTGTTAAAAGGAGATAGTAGTAACTTCCCAAAGGTAGTTATAGGGATTAGAGAAACCACGATTAGAGATTAACTTTATAGGGTGCCTGGGAGAGAGAAAAGATTCAATAAAGAGCAGCCCCTATTATTACTATGCGGTGCCCGTTGATCAGGTAGGGCTGGCACCTAGATTTCGGCTCTATTGGGTTCCATTCAAGACTTCGCTTTTGCCCGTCCGGATAAGTCTGTCCACCCTTTAGGCATCTCATTCATTTATTCTTTTGTTCTCTCAGGGTCCTACTTAAAGGATCGTCATGCCCCTTCCCCATGTACCTTCCGTCAAGCTGCTATAGCCACAAGGTCAATTCCTGCTAAATTACTAGCTGATAAACTTTGAGGCATTGTTCCTTCAAGATATTGCCTTTACTCTTTAATGACTCAAGAGAGGGAGTCCTGGGAGGAAATCCCTTTAACATCGACTAGGTCTTCTACTCCCAAAGGGTAGAATTCCCAGTAATGGTCCAGCTGTGGGCCCCGGAGAGCTACGCTGGGCCAGACTGTCTCCAACTTCTTATTTGCCTCTTGGGTGTAAATAACTGCTATGTTTTATCGTGTATGTACTTAGTGGGTAGAGTATCAGGAAAACAACTATGAGCCTGATACCATGCTACATATATTTAATTTTTTTGTGAATCATTTGTAATATCATATTCTCATTATGGGGGTAAGTATTTTTATCCCCATTTTATGGAGGAGCAAACTGACCATCATAAAGGTCAAACGGCTTGCCTTGGATCACTCGGCAAGTAGCTGACAGATCTGATGCCTGAATACTAGCTTCACTTGCTCCACCATACTCACACTGCCTTTTGAGAAACTGAAATATGACAGCTCTCTACTCTTCTTTTTTCTCCCTCATCAACATTTCATTTAGGTGCAGAGAGTGAGTTTTTTTTTTCAAAGTACCAGACAGACTGTAATCCCCCTAACTATTGCCTAGGAACCACTGATTCCCGACCAGGAAGATGGAAAAACTGGAAGGAAGAGTGAGATAAATCCTGCACGGAGTTCAGCTCAGTATTAGCCTAAAAAAGGTTTGTTTGATCACCTTCTGTTTGCTCAGGGAAGCACTGAACCCTCACCTCCCACTTTTTGTTTAAACAAGGAAGTGAGGATGCCTATTTTATTTTCACTGTATTTAACCACCTTGCTATGTAGGTTTTCAAGAACTTCTCTGACTTCCTTAAGGCACAGTCCTAGACCGCATTTTATATTTGTGTTTTATTAAGCCAGAAGCACAATGCGCATTTTATATTTGTGTTTTATTAAGCCAGAAGCACAATGAGCATCAACTTTTGCTTGTCTAGAATAATACACACTTGGTGGGTGCATAAAAATGGGTAGAAGAAGGGATTGGTTACGGCCTATAACCTTAAAATATTATACCTTTTGCTTGGCCACCAGAATGCCTATGATTTTACCTTGGGAAATGACTTCAGCCCACCTGACCACATTCAAGGCATAAAGCTCTACAACATTGTACATAATTCTGCCCTAGTGAAATGACATGGGACCATAAAACACTGATTTTCCAACTAGCACTATTTATGGTCAAAAGAGAAAGCACAGGTTTATGCTTTACTAGAAAAGGTCTAAGATTTTAAGTCAGAGCTTTTACACTAGTGGCCTATAAGCTGAATCCTACTCCACTCTGAACCAAACTCACTGGGTTTTGTTCTCCCAGTGATTTGGTTTTGCTCGAATTAATTGCCGACATTTAAAAATCGATAGATTTCACATGCAGATCCATATTTTCAGTATCACTTGAAAGCCAGGAGACCATATAGTACTGGGCCTGGGAGTAGATGTTTTTAGCTTTTGTAGTGCACACAGCCTCCAGTTTGCTGTAGTCTTCTGGCTGATTTATTTTATTTACTTAACTCCTGCAGGCTCTTGAGTTTTGATGATAGGTTTAAGAATACACTTCAGTTTATATTTCAAACAAGTTAATTTTAATCTGCTTCCAACTCCCTCTTCTTATCAACTACCACCTCCACCTTAATTCTCAGGGTAAATGTTCCAGGATCATGCCGGTGTTCTAGATCGCCTTCCAACCACCAGGCACCAACCAACTAAAACAGGCGCAGGTCACCGCAGTGTGGCAGCTGGGACTGCAGGTCTCCTGCTCTCCCAGGCTTTATCTCACATGTTCCTGAATTATGGGGAGACCCAGGGCACCCCAGGGAAAGGCTTCCAGCAGCCAAGGCCGGCATCGTAGCATGGATGCTGGTGCCTACTCATTGAGAATCAACTTGACCTGTGTTTGAAGGGAAGTGGACAGTGTGTTTGCCCTTGAACATACTTTCACTAGTCTGGCTCTGTGCTTTTTACATGCCTTTTTGCATTAGCCATGCGTGGGTGTGCATGTCTATTTGTCAAGTTCTCTGACTAGATTTAAACTTTACAAAAGTAGCACAGTGCCTCCCATGACATCGATAACCCATAAATGTATTTTAAATGGAATGGAATTGAATTATTTATTTCACAGACTTTGTAATGTTCGTGGTTCATAAAGAAACCACGATGTGTTTTGTTATGCATGCTTGATTTTCCTACAGTTATATTTCATACCAAGAAGACATCCTATCAGCACTGAGATATAGATCTGACCAAGGCGTAAAGCATCTTAAACAAACTAGCATTTAACCTTTAAAATTGAAGTATAAACAGAATGAGAATTCATGGATTTGCTAATTGTCTTATCCTGCTGTGGACTCTAGCAGGTATTCTGTCTTTAGCTCCTGCCACGAATGCTGACAATAATTAAAGCAGAGCCTAGGAAAATTTGTCTAAAGTATAAAGGTCATTTTTAGATGACTAGATATTGATAGTGCCTTTATTTCATCCTCTATTATAATTTTAAGCTTTAGAAAATTATAATGGGAAGAAATAATTGCCAAAGGAAATATTTCTATTAAAGTCATAGATTAGGGAGAAAGTAATATTTTTCCAACTGAATACAAATTTTTCATGTATAATTATAGAAAGGTCTTTAAAAAATAGTAAAGAATTCTTCCAATAAAATCCATTAAATGAAGGTGTATTTGATATAGAAGATTTGACCCAATTGTTTCATGTTGTAATTATGCATAATGCTTGCTAATGGAAACTTTTCCATTTGAGTCAAGAAACTTCTATTTAGACAGTATTGTGAATAGTAATTTATACTTACCAGGGTTTAAGAGATGACTTCTCTTTGAAACAATGTATTTTCTTCTAATCTTACTGCCTTTTGTAAAGAAGACATTTTTGGAGATATTGGTAAGGCACTCTCAATTGCTAAATTGACTATACTAAGAACCTGCTTTGTTATTTTGTACCCCTCAAAAGTTTGCATGTATTATAATATTTACTAACCTAAAAATTAATTTTAAGAGAAAATGTTGGTAATTAATGCAAAAATATTTTTCTTTAAAATCTCAGATATCCTCTCTTAGGTAACTGTACATATGAAGTTTCATTTTAATGGGACGCCAGTAGGATTCTTGTATTTGGTTTGTTACAGTGATCTATAATTTCAAAGTCTAGGATACATAAAGAATGCACTAAGTTCAATGTTACAAATAACTATACTTAGCCACAGACTGTTTTAAAAAGTTTTAACCCAATTAGAATTGTATCAGTGAAGGGTAGGGTCTGTACCCTGGGAGAAGCCACCTGGTTCGGCTGCCTCTACATCATCCTCTCTGCAGTTCTGGGCCGAGTCTAGGTCTTCAGCTGGCAGAGCCAATTTTGGGCTGCATAATAAAGAGCTCCCAGTACCTAGATGATGTTAGCAAAGTTGAAACCAATGGCTGTCTGTGGTCAGATGCTGAGTCTGGAAGAGGGAGAAACCAAAGGAACAGGTGAAAGTCCGAATCTGTGAGTTCTGTTGTGGGAGGACCTCTTTTGAAGACCAGAGGGCTTGTTCCTAAGGTCATTGATTTATTTGCCAGTCTTAAAGGAATAGTTCTTTGAAACTGGCACATGACAAACAGCACCAGAAAAGTGGGCATTCTGTAGAAGACAAAACCTTCTCCTTATTTTCCCACGTTTTACAACCTGATTGGCCATAAATTCTCATAAGCCTTCATGGATAAGCTTAGTCAGATACCGACATGACCCATTTTGCCTCAGTTTCCTAAGACTTCTAGGTTAAGCTGACATTTCAGTTACATCCTACACGGAGTTTCAATGAGTCATTGTAATACTGTGGTGAGTCTTCAGCACCTCTCCTTAAACCTCTTTGCATTTTGTGTTGTTGTCAAAATGTCTCTTCAGCTGAAAAGTCCATGACACTGGAAAAATCCTAAAGGAGCAATATAAACAATCATGGAGTTGCCAATGTTCAAATGAGCTTAATATTTCAGGAAAGCCAAGTTGGTTGTTATGAATGAAAATTTTTTATGCCCAGAACTCCCAGTATAAGAATAGTTGGAAACATTAAGGGATATAGAGGACCTGGAACATCTCTTGGATCGATTACTAGGGCTTTGAACCTCAATCTTCTCCATTTGAAAACAATTCCTACTTATGGACTTGATGTGAGAATTAACAATAAAATGGTACATGTTCAATAACATGATATACAGTGAAACATGACACAAATGTCAAGTAATATATATTTTTTAATTCTTTGCCTATATGTGAAATCAGGAACCAGTGGACAGCCAGAATTGATGATAGGGATCCGTCATCCCATTTAAGAATATTTATTTTCCCTTTACACTTCTATTCTGAGCTATTGAAATATCTAACTACATGAAACTTATATTTGCTTTCTGAACATTTCAAACTGTAGAAACAAGGAAGGTGGAGATATTTGCAATGTAAGTACTGTCTCTCCTGATTCTTCTTTAATCTCCATGCTTATTATTTGTCTGTTTTCTTTCCTGGGTTCTTTTCTTCTTCCTTTATTCTTTCTGCTTCTCTTAACTCTAGTTTTCTCCCATCACAACTTTATCATGTATCAATAATCTAATGACCACTTGTTTACGAAACATTCTTCAATCTGCATTTTGATCTCATAAATTCCCCCTGAATTCTCCAGTACACCTAGGTACTCTACAAACAACTGAGCTATGCCTTCTCTCCTGCCAAGCCTGTAAACTTGCACTTTTTTCTATATTCCACCCATTGGTGGAACAATCCACTCAAATCCATTCTCCACTAGAGCTAAGGTTGTTCTTTATAAATGCAAATACATTCCCATTATGCCCTTATTTAAACTTTTAAAATTGTTTTCCATTACTGCTGTGGGTTGAATTGTGTCCACTCTCTTCAAATATGTGCTGAAGTCATAATCCCAGTACCTCAGAATGTGACCTTCATTTGGAAATAAGATCATTTCTGTTGGAATTAATTACGTTAAAATGAGGTTAACCCTAACCCTAACCCTAACCCTACTCCAGTGTGACCAAAGCTGTTTGGTTATTAATTTTTTTGTATGCTGTATGGCAGGACCACATTTCATCATTTTTCCATGTGAGTATCCCATTACTGCAGCAGCGTTTGTTGAATTTTGTTTGTTTGTTTGTCTGTTTTGCTTGTTTGTTTTTTGGGAAGTG
The DNA here is from genome assembly GCA_004026745.1 of Myrmecophaga tridactyla. Taxonomy (NCBI): domain Eukaryota; kingdom Metazoa; phylum Chordata; class Mammalia; order Pilosa; family Myrmecophagidae; genus Myrmecophaga; species Myrmecophaga tridactyla. Next base: position 78,111 of record PVIY010005208.1, read on the forward strand.
CATGGACTGGGACTCGAATGCTGGTCTCCCACATGGCAGGTGAGAATTCTACCACTGAAGTACCCTTGTACCTCCCCAGTGTTCTTTTAAGAAGAGGAGAAGAGACATGGTTACATATGAGGGAGAATGCCATGTGATGACCGAGGCACCAAGCCGAGGAATGCCAAGAGTTGCCAGCCACCATTGGAAGCCAGGGAAGAGACATGGAACAAATTCTTTCCTACAGATCTCAGCAGGAGTATGGCCCTGACACCTTGATTTTTGACTTCTAGCCTCCCAAAATGTGAGACAATACATTTCTCTTGTTATGAGCCACCTAGTTTGTGGTACTGTTATGGCAGCCCTAGGAAACTAAAGCAATTACCCTCTGACTTGTGGTTTTCCCCATGTGTTAGGTACCTTCTTGCAATTACACTATACTGCTCAGGCTGCTCTCTTTCTACCTAGAATGGCCGATCTGACCTTGTCTGCCCAGGGAGCTCCTATTTAACATGCAAACTGTGAAAATATCTTCTGTAATATCTGTCACAATATCCTCAAAGAAATGTACCCTACTTGCCTTCCTTCCAGGGTTAATTACTTCTATTATTGTACTTAGTATTGCAATTATTTGTTTATGCGTACTTCCCCCTTACCAGACTCTGAATAATTTCAATATAAGGCACATGCCTTATTCGTTTTCATATATGGCTTCTAGCATGGCTCCATACACAATGATAGATGCTTAAAAATGTTTCCGGACAGGAATTTAACGAAGACAGTGGCCTCATTACTTCATTGATTCCTCTGGTTAGTTTGAACTTTGGTGGTGATAGGGAAATGTGGATGTGGATAGAATATTATGTCTGTCACTTACATTTTTCCAGGTGTTCCTCTGTCATTTATGTGCTCTTTTGAAGAGGATTTTCTTTCTGAGTGAAAATAACAATAGCAACAACAATAAAATGTTTTTCAATCACTGCTCTCAATGGATTTTCTACCATGAAGAAGTAACACTTTTTAAACAGAAAAGTACTCAATAAATGTTATTCACAGATAAAAATATGTGTTCATTCACCACATATTTATCTACTCTATGTCAGTCACTATTTGAACATTGGGAATAGAGCAGTGATCGAGGCAGACCCAAATCTTTGGCCTCATAGAAAGAAAGGAAAGAAGAAAGGATGGGAGAGAGAGAGAGACAGAGACAGAGAGAGAAAATAAATTTTATTAACAGAGAGAAAGCACTTGCTTTCCACAGATCTTGTGTTTTCTCCCTCTAAAACTCTTCTCCCTCCTCCCTGTTTTCTCATCATAAAATGTTTTACAAACTTAAAAGTAAAGGCAAATGAAAACATTGATATATTTTTGAATGCACTGGATTACAGAAAGTGAAGAATATTGAAAATGGAGTTAACATATATACATGATAGAAAGAGGAAGAAAACACCACCATTTTGTTAAGGTCAGTTTGATTGCTCATCTCAGAAAATCAATATGTTCTACAATGAAGCCACTGCTATTATTTTATTAGGCAAAATAAGTTTTTAAAATATGTTTTTATATTAATGTATCTTTTCCTCTTCAGAGTGAATGTATGCATGTGGCTTGTATCAATGTAGCTCTTCAAAGTTATATTGAACTGAGGCATATACTACTTGAGTTTGTGTAAATTTTCATTCAGATAGACAGCATGTAAATTTTCATTCAGATAGACAGCATGTATTATTCTGCTATCCCAGGTGTGCTGGTTTGAAATTGTTATGTAGCCCAGAAAGGCCTTGTTCTCCTAAACCTGATTCAGTATTGTAGGATGGGACGCTTGGAGTAAATTGTTTCCATGGAGATATAATCCACTCAATTGTGAGTGTGACATTTTGATTAGATGGAGCACTGTCTCTGCCCATTTAAGGTGTGTCTTGATTAGTTTACTGCAGTGCTTTAAAAGGGGAAATATTTTGGAGAGCGTTCATAAGTGACAGAGGCAACAAGAGACCCAGACGTTTGGTGATACAGAAAGAAAATGCCCCGGGGGAAGCTGTTTGAAACCAGAAACCAAAGGACCAGCAGATGCCAGCCATGTGCCTTCCCAGCTTGCAGAAGTGTTCCAGATCTATCAGCCTTTCTTGAGTCAAGTTATCTTTATCTGGATGCCTTAGTTTGGATACCTTTTATAGCCTTAGAACTGTAAACTTGCAACTTAATAAATTCCTTTTTGAAAAAACCATTCAGTTTCTGGTATATTGAACTTTGGCAGCTTTAGCAAACCTGAACAGATTTTAGTACCAGAGAAGTAGGGCACTGTTGTGGTTTGCAAATTAGGATGGCATTTTAAATGAATAAGGGGACAATTCTGGAAAAGTGAGTTACAAAAAGCCTCTATGCCTTTGAGGAGACTGTTGATAGAAATGTGGGCTCTAAAGATAACTTTGACAAGGCTTTAGATGGAAATGAGGCATGTTTTGTTGCAAACTGGAAGGAAGGTGACTCTGGATTTAAAATGGCAGATAATTTGAGTACTGCTGTTGGATGGAAGTTAGAATTTAAAAGTGGCAAGCAGTGGTGTTTAGCTGAAGAGATTTACAAACTAAATGTGGAAAATGCAGCCAGGTTGCTCCTTGCAGCTTAGAGTAAAGTGCAACATGAAAGAGAGAAATTGAGAACTGAACACTTGGTTACAAAGAAATTGATGGTCTGAAAATTTCTGGGCTTCCAGAAAATGAGACCCCAGAGTATAGGGCCCCATGTGAGGATTTAACCAAACATGGAAGACGTCAGCATTATAGGACAAAATCAGATTGGAGATGGAGTTATCCAAAAAGGATTTGTGGAAAATCCTTTCATCTGATAGTTATGGTCCCTGCATACTGCATAGAAGACTGACAACAGTGTTATGGGATTGGTATAAATGGAACCACTGCCAGTCTGGTCTAAAAAGGACAATTTGAAGGAAAAATGACTTCAGAGACAGAACTATGGAAGTTAAGGTCTGGAGCCAGGAAAACTTGGGCCTGGAGAGCAGACCCACCCATACATGTGGAGAGGGTGAGTTTGCCCCAGAAGCATAGGGTGAGCATTCCACTTTGTTTTTGGTGCCCCAGACCTTGGAGAGGGTGGAGCATTTAACCCGGGGGTTGGGAGGAGCCTGGCAATTGCCCCATTGTTCTGAGGGGGTTGAGCATGTGCCTCTGAGATGGTAGAGGTCCTGTGTGCTGCCCTGATGTCTGGAGAAGGTGGAGCCAAGAGAGAAGTGGTCTTCCCAATAATCCCCAGTATTGCAAGCCTCACCCCAGCATTTGTAGAGAGCAGAACTGCTGTGTAGGCCCTTGAAAAGGGTGGGACTGCTGCTTTCTAAAGCCCCAATGAGAAATGACTCTCAGGCATTGAAATCCAGTGGAGTTTGCCCTTTTAGGTTTCCAGAACTGTTTTGGTCCAGTGACCCCTGTTTACCTTTCAATTTTTCCCCATCACAATGAAAACATTTATCCTTTGACTGCCCTTCCTTTATGTATTGGCAGCAGATAACTTGTTCTAAGTTTCACAGGTCCACAGCCAGAGGAGAATTTTTCTTTAGGACAGATGAAGCCTGTAACTGCAATTGATAAGATTTTGTACTGTTTTTTTTTTTATTTGGTATTGCATTTGTATTGTTATTGAAATGGTTTAAGGCTTTTGTGATATTGTGATGGAATGAATGTATTTTGTAAAGGAAGAAACTCTCTTATTGGGGCCCAGGGGGTGGAATTTGCTGCTTTGAAATTGTTATGTACCCCAGAAAAGCCTTATTCATCTAATCCTGATTCAGTATTGTAGGGTGCCATGGTTTGATCAGATTGTTTCCATGGAGATAAAATCCCCTCAATTATGGGCGTGACTCTATGATTAGATGGAGCTCTGACTCTGCCCATTTAAAGTGTGTCTTGATTAGCTTACTGGAGTACTTTAAAAGGGAAAACATTTTTGAAAGAGTTCAGAAGCAACAGCGCTAAACAAGAGACTCAGGCATTTGGAGATGCAGAAGGAAAATGCCCCTGGGGAAGCTGTTTGAAACCAAAAGCCAAAGGACCAGTGGACACCAGCCATATGTCTTCCCAGCTAACAAAGGTATTCTGGACCCTTCAGCCTTTCTTGAGTCAAGTTATCTTTCTCTGATGCCTGAGTTTGGATAATTTTTATGGCCTTAAAACTGTAAAAACTTAAAAAATTCCCTTTTTAAAAGCCATTCCATTTCTGGTATATTGCATTCTGGCAGCTTTAGCAAACCCAAACACCTGAGCAATGATAACTTGTGCTTCCCAATTTTTGATGATTCTTTCAAAACCTTTTGATGAATATACACATTATATGACTCAGAGCTATGTCTGCCCATTTTCCATCTTTTCAACTGTACATATTTTAATTGTTTAATACTAAAGAGGTTACAGGTGCATAAGCACATTTGAGAATGGCCACAAAATTTTAATGGATGTCAAACAACAAAAAGAGTATAGAGAAAAGTGTTTCACTCCTCCTTTGAGTAACGATAGTACACTTTACATGGGTGTATCACAACTCTTTTTTCTTAACTCGAAGGTGGTTTTTAATAGTATATTTCAAGGGCACAAAATTAAGTTTTCCATTTACATTCACAGAGGAGTCTTACATTCCTGAAGTTATGATTAATGAAGTTTATTCAGTAGAATTTTAGTCATACAGATTTTATTTCCTCCTTCATTTAGGAGAAATGAATTCACAGCTTTTCTTATTTCTCTTTATGGCCAGCTTCTGACTTTGGAAACTATACTTAGGCAAAAGCACAAGAACAATAGTTCTGGAAAATGTAGGCCAAAGTTGCTGAGAGCCATTGCCAGAAACTAATTTTAGTTAAAGGGATCTAACTATTTTGGAGCCATCTAACTTTCTACTCTTCCCTATCAACTCACCCTGGAGCTTTGCACATGAAAGTCCCTCTGGAGTTTGGAATCTGTGCTTGAGAGAAGTTTAAAGAGAGTTCTTTAAACTTTCTTTGATCATTTCATACCAAAGTCAAGAGTTTTGCTAGGTCAGGCAGGGTTTGGTGACCTTTGTTATGCATGCCAAGAATGGACTGATATGTGGGACAACATTTTGGGTACATTTCTCTTTTCTGACATTAAATCTCCTTTCCTCTTTTACATAGCCCTCCTCTTATCCCCAGGAGGACTCCACACCCACCAAAATCCTCGGGTTTCTCTTTCTTTCTTATCTTGGTTTCCAAGTGTTTAACTTTTTTTTTTTTTTTTGCATGGGCAGGCACCAGGAATCGAACCTGGGTCTCTGGTATGGCAGGCAAGAACTCTGCTTGTTGAGCCACCGTGGCCCGCCCTCATTTGCTTAATGTTTAACTGATAAATAAAATGAGGGGTTAAGGACAACCACCTCTTAGATACCCTTGTATTTAAATAGAGACAAAAAGAGAAGAGTTTTAAGACAAGATTAAGAGGGATGGAGGGTGTGTGTGTGTGTGTGTGTGTGGATTTTTAGACAGGAACAACAAGCTTCTCTACTTTTTAGGATTGACCCCTATAAACCCATAGCCAAGTTTATAATAGATAGTTACAAATAGCTTCCTTAGGGCCAAATTCCATTTTAAAACTCTTATCTTTCATTCATAACTTCAACAAAGATGATCTTAGATATATTTTACAAACTTCAAAATCCTAACTTTGTTGCTCTTCAGTATCTTATTTTTCATTTTTAACACTTTAAACTTCCATTAAGATTTTTTTTTTTGTATAGGTACTTGTTTTAATTTCCTAGCTGGTAAAGCAAATACCATGCAATTTTTTAAACATCAGAAATTTATTGGCTCACAGTTTTGAACCAGAATAAGTCCAAAACAAAGGTGTCATCAGGGCAATGCTTTCTCCCAGAAGATTGTGACATTTGGGGGCTGGCTGCAGGTTCTGCTGATTTCAGTATCTCGCTGCTCCCTGTTGCTTTATGTCTCTCTGTGAACTTTGCCTATAAGCCTTTTGGTGCCTTGACTAAAGTAAGTTCATAAGGTCTTATTTAAAATAGTTCACAACCATAGGAATGGACTCATTTGAAAACATATTTTTCTGGGGTAGGAAGCTCCAAACCTGTATGTTACATTTTCTAATTATATGACAAGTTTCACTGCTTACTTCTGAATTGTTTCCAAGTTATCTTTTTTTCTCTTAACTTGTGGAATCAATAATAAGATACATCACTATAGTAACAGCTAATATGTACAGAAGCTTGAAAGAATTATCTCAAAACTTCTGGAGATTATAGTTGCCATTTAAAAATCATTTTATTAATTTCAATGGAGAAACAGCGGTCGAATTTGAAACAATTCTTTTGTGTATGTCCAAGTTCAGCCAGATTCATGATTATTTTTAGGGCTGAACAAAGCTAATAGACATATTGCTAGCTATTGTTCAAATTGTAGCCCCAATGTGAACATTAGATACTTAAAATTTATTCTCAACTATGCACAATATTTTTTTCATTTTCCAATTATTTAATTAAAAAATTTAAGCTATTTTCAAATTCAAGCATACCTTGAAATTACTAAACATTTTTCCTGAACAGTTTTCCAGCTCACTTAGATTTCCTTGAAGTTTTATTCAAAATTTCCAAGAGCAAAGAAACTTCTCCTTCTTGTATTTCATCCTTAAAATGAATAAGCAGGATTTTTGTTCCATCATCCAAGTCATGGATAAAATGTGCAGAAGCCTCAGTGCCTCCATTTGTGGAACACATCCAGCTGTCCCTCTTAGTGAATGACCCAGAATTTATAAATAAGAAACAGCACTTTTCAAATGCTTGGCCCCAACTTACTGTCTGGGAAATGAATACGAATCCTCAAAAGGTTTGTCCAATTTGAATATCTGAGGTAGGTAGAACACAGAACGATATCTGGTCATTGTCCTGGACAATACTGTAATGAGATATTAAACACTTTTTTGGGGGGCCGGTGGGTGGGAAGATGGTATGGACAAGGGATGAGGGAACACAAATTCCTGAAAGGCAAGGGCCCTGTGCACTATAAAACAAATTCAGAATATCCATTCATTCATTGTCCATATTTGAAGAACTGCTCAACATTAATTTGTAGGTGTATGATGATAATTTATTTTATATGGTAAATATCAGAATTGATTGCTTTAGATGCAGAAACAGAACTCGAGAAGCAGTCAGATGATCGACTCTTGGCTTACATGCATGGTTGTCTTAGTGGTGAGGAATCACTGAGCCCAGGCTCATAATTGGTTAAGGATGAGCCAAGGCTAGAACCCATGTTTACTAAGTCATGGGACAATGTTCTCACCACACACCGTTACCCACCCTTAACTTTTCTAATCATGATCTATCAGTTTAGTAGGTTCTTTCAATAAGAATCAATTCTACTATAGTTTAAACCATGTGTCTGAACTTTTTTTCCTTTTAATGAGTTACTGCCTTGGCTTTGATCTGATGAGATTTTTATTGAAATTAGCAATCGACTTGAGTTGTTTGCATTGCTCCTCTTCATTGTTTTTCTTTCATGCTTCATTTATTTTTATCAGATTTTTCTCAGTTATTAATAAATAGCTTTAAAGAAGGCAAAAGAAAGTGCCCTTCATTTATGCCCAAATCAGGTGAGTGTATATTTCAGCTGTTTTAATGAAAAGCCCTAAAACCTCAGAAAGCCAAACTGCAGTGAAAATGTTGAATTCTAGCTTTATTGAACATGTCATTTCTAACAAGAAAAAAAAAGTTTGCTGATGTTGCAGAGGTCTGCCTTTACAGGTTTTTTTTT
>PVIY010005208.1:85978-96335 GCA_004026745.1 Myrmecophaga tridactyla
TTAATAGTTTCCTTTGAAGTTAAGCACATACTAAAAGACATAAAGTTATGGGTGTGCTTATAATTACAAACACTCAAATACTGTGAGTGTTTATGGCAGAAAAGAGCTTTAGATTTTACTAGGGTCAAGCATGTCCTAATTCTCTGTTAATAATTTTCTATGTCTGATAATTGGAGGAATTTTTCACAGAGTCATTCCTGGTTCTTGTCTTCACTATAATCCACCCACTTCTGGCTCTGGGCCCTGTAGGGTATATTCATATCGCAGTACAATCTCTGCCCCTGCCCCTTTATGCCACTGTATTGATTGAGTCAGCACAGTGGGCATTTGGGATATTTATAGGTTTTCCTCCATGTGTATGGTTAAAAATAACTTCACTACACATGGAAGTTATAACAAATCTCATAAATATATTCCAGGAAACCAAAGTAAATGTATCTCCAACTCAAATTCCTTTTAGCTGAATCCTGAATATGGCCTCAGTTTTAATAATTCAATAGCAGGCTGGTAATTGTTCAGCAATGGGTTTGCGAGCAGGGGCCTATATTCACATATATATTTACATCTATATTTACACGTGGTTATTATAGACTTGACTGATGTAAAGGATGCATAGCACCACTGGGGAAATCAGGACATAACTAATGACCATCTCTCAGCACCTACCCCACCCCTTTCTTTTCTATTGTGTGAAGATGTTCAATGTATTTCAATTCTGTAGCCCAAGGGAGATATTAGGACAAATGGAGCAGCTGGACCACACCTTAAGCCTGGAAACCAGAAGGAACAGCCTTAGCTGCTTATCAGGGCAGGAACTCTCAGTAGCAGGGCCCCTTCTCCCTGGGATGGATAAATACCCTGCCCTCAGGCAGCACAGATCTGTCTTTCCTCTACAATGTGAAGTGCTGGGCAGAGCTGCCGTTCATGTACCCTGACCTGAGCAGTTGACCTCTCTGGGACGCTGGCCATGACAGGGCACCTTCCCATGATCTTTCGGACACTTTTTGCTGTGTAAGTATTAAAGCAGTCATTTGCTAAAAGTCTTTGCTGTGCCTGCGTGTGTCTCCACGATGCACCATGCAGCAACTTGCTCTATGAACATACAATTTATAAATATTAATAAAATGTGCAATAATCTAATGCAAATTCCACTTAATCATTTTCTGTAGAAGGTTTTCTTTGATTTTTATTAAAATCTTGTATTGGTTGTCAACCTATGGTTTCAATTCCACCATGATTTGCTAAATGCAATTTCTTCCATTTTATTATAAAAATTGGCAAAACAATAATAACAACAAAAAACAAAAATTAAAAAAAAACCTTTAGCAGAAAAGAATGATCACTATTGTAAAGTATTTATGCTCCTTTCCCCCCCCATTTCTAAGCCCTGAGGTATTCCCTATTAGCAGTTTCATTTCAGGCAGCTATTTACTTATCTATGGATTTATTGATTATTAGAGCAGTTATAGGTTTACAGAACAATCATGTAGAAAATGAATAGTTCCTATAGACCCCACTCACAAACACAGTTTTCCATATTAGAACATTTTCCCGTACTGTAATATTTTTGTTACAATTGACTAAACAATGTTACTCTAATTATTCTACTTACTATAGTCCTGAGTTTAAATTAGGATTCATTGTTTGTTTCCTACAACTCTGTGATTAAAAAAAAAAATTATTCTAGCAACATACATAGAACCTAAGATTTCCCCTTTAAACTGATTCAAATGCATGCTTCAGTGGGGTTAATCATATTCACAATGTTATGACACCATCACGTCCATTACCAAAACTTTCCATCACCTCAACCAGAAGCCCTGTACCCATTAACCATGAACAGTCCATTTCCTACTACAGCCCAGCCTCTGATAACTGTGTTCAAGTTTGTCACACTGTAAATTTGCTTATTCTAGTTATTTCATATCACTGAAATCAGACAGTATTTTTCCTTCTGTGTCTGGCTTATTTCACTCAACGTGCTGTCTTCAAATTTCACCCATGTTATTGTAATATCAGGACTTCATTTCTTTTTACAGCTGTATGATACTCTATTGTATCATACAGATGAATGTATTTTGTTTATTCATTCATCTGTTGATGGACACTTGAGTTGCTTTCATCTTATAGCAACTGTGAATAATGCTGCTGTGAACACCAGTATGAAAATATCTGTTGGCGTCCTTGCTTTCAATTTTCTTCAAAATATTCCTAGAGGCGGGATTTCCAGGGCATATGATAATTCTATACTTAACTTTCTGAGGAACCGGCAAATGGTTTTCTGTAGTGACTGTACCATTTTGCAGTCTCACCAATAATGAATGAATGTTCATATATCTCCAGATCCTTTCCAACATTTCCTTTTTTGCTTTTGTTTTTACCATTTTTTTTAATAATAGCCATTCCAGTAAGTGTGAAATGCTATCTTATTTTGGTTTTGATTCATATTTCCCTAACAGCTAATGATGTTGAGCATCTTTTCATGTATTTGTTGGCTATTCTTATATTTTCTTTACAGAAATGAATATTCAAGAATTTTACCCACATTTTAATTAAATTGTTTGCCTTTTTGTTGTCGAGTTGCAGTGTTTCTTTATATATTCTGAATATTAATCACTTATTAGATATGTGGTTTCTAAATATTTTCTCACATTCTGTATATTGTCATGTTATTCTCACGATGAAGTCCTAAGAAGCAAAGAACTTTTAAATTTTGATGAAGTTCAATTTATCTATTTTTTCTCTTGTTGTCCATGCGTAAAATCTAAGAAGCATTGCCTAACTCAGGGGGCCGCACCTCTCAGCATCCCCACATACAGTGAATAGGTACATCTCTTTCTCCACATTTTCTCTAACACTTGTTTCTCTCTGTTAATTTTTTTTTTTGCATGGGCAGGCACTGGGAACCAAACCTGGGTGGTCTCCGGCATGGCAGGTGAGCACTCTACTTGCTGAGTCATGTGGCCCTCTCTCTGTTCATTTTTTTTTTTTTTTTTTTTTTTAACATGGGCAGGCACCGGGAATCAAACCCAGGTCCTCGGGCATGGCAGGCAAGCATTCTTACCTGCTGAGCCACTGTGGCCCGCCCTCTTTGTTCATTTTTAAACAGTTTTATTCACATATCATACAATGCAACCTAAGTAAATAGACATACCTTTATCACCATAATCCTTCCCCCAGCCACAAAGAATCCATGCCCCTCCCCCATACCCTCTGCTGGTTAACATTTAGTTTGGGCATAATATCTTTGTTACGTTCAGTGGAAGCACATTACAATGTTACTGTTGACTATAGACCCTAGCTTGCATCAACTGTAGTTTTTCCTGTACACCATCCATTTTCAAAACCTTGCAATGTTGACATTTGTTTGTTCTCTCTCACACAAAAACGTTTTTATATTTGTACGTTTAATCACCATTACTGTCCACTCCAGGAAATCCTAAGTTACACCATCTCAGTCTGTATCCTCTAATCTTCTGTCTTTCCTTCTGGCTTCATATGTGTCCCCAGCCAATCTCCCTCAATCATACTCATATTCAGCTTCATTCAATGTACTTATATTATTGTGATACCATCAGGTAGCATTGTGGCATCAATTTCTGAATTTTTACAATCAGTCCTTTTGCACAATCTCTATTCCTTTAGCACCAAATGTGCAGTCTTTATCCTATTTCTAACTCCTGATAACCTGTGCTATTAACATTAACTTTCATTGTTCACTCATTAATTTTAGTTCATATTAGTGAGACCATACAGAATTTGTCCTTTGTTTCTGGCTAATTTCACTCAGCATAATGTCCTCAAGTTCATCCACTTTGTTACATGCTTTGTGACTTTATTCTGTCTTATAGCTGCATGATATTTCATTGTATCACAGCTAATTTAGCCCATTATTGTTCTCGATAGACATTTGGGCTCTTTCCATCTCTTGACAATTGTAAATAATGCTGCTATAAACATTGGTGTGTAAATGTCTGTTTGTGTCCTTGTCTTCAGTTCCTCTGAATATATCCCTTGTAATGGAATTTTTGGATCATATGGCAGTTCTACACTTAACTTCCAGAGGAACCACAAGATTGCCCTCCAGAGTGGTTGTAAAATTTTATATTCCCACCAACAATGGCTAAGCATGCTTCTTTCTCCACATCCTCTCCAGCACTTGTTGTTGCTGTTGTTTTTTCAAATGGCCATTCTAGTGGGGTGTGAAATGATATCTAGTGTTTTTGATTTGCATTTAATAGGCAATGAAGTTGAACATCTTTTCATTTCTTTTTAGCCATTTGTAATTCTTCTTCTGAAAAGTGTCTGTTCATGTCTTTTGTCCATCTTTAATTGCATTGCTTGTCTATTTGTTGTTGAATTGAAGAATTTCTTTATATATTCTGGATACTATAGCCTTATCTGATCTGTGGTTTCCAAATATTGTCTCCCATTGAATAGGCTGCCTTTTTTAAAATTAATTTTTTAATTTTTTAAAAAATATGATAACACAAACATTCTTAACTTTTGATCATTCTGTTCTACATATATAATCAGTAATTCACAATATCATCACATAGTTTCATATTCATCATCATGATCATTTCTTAGAACATTTGCATCAATTCAGAAAAAGAAAAAGACAACAGAAAAAAAATTCATACATACCCCTTACCCCTCCCTTTCATTGATCACTAGCATTTCAATCTAAATTTATTTTAACATTTGTTCCCCCTATTATTTATTTTTATTCCATATGTTTTACTCGTCTGTTAATCAGGTAGATAAAAGGAGCATCAGACACAAGGTTTTCACAATCACACAGTCACAGTGTGAAAGCTATATCATTACCCAATCATCTTCAAGAAACATGGCTACTGGAACACAGCTCCACATTTTCAGGATTTTCAGGCAGTTCCCTCCAGCCTCTCCATTACGTCTTGACTAACAAGGTGATATCTACTTAATGCATAAGAATAACCTCCAGGACAACCTCTCAATTCTGTTTGGAATCTCTCAGCCATTGACACTTTATTTTGTCTCATTTCCCTCTTCCCCCTTTTGGTCAAGAAGGTTTTCTCAATCCCTTGATGCTGAGTCTCAGCTCATTCTAGGATTTCTGTCCCATGTTACCAGGACGGTCCACACCCCTGGGAGTTGTGTCCCACATAGACAGGGGAGGGCAGTGAATTTACTTGTTGTGTTGGCTGGAGAGAGACGGGCCACATCTGAGCAACAAAAGAGGTTCTCTTGGGGGTGACTCTTAGGCCTAATTTTAAGTAGGCTTGACCTATCCTTTGTGGGTTAAGTTTCATATGAACAAACCCCACGATTGGGGGCGCAATAGGCTGCCTTTTAAATTTCCTGACAAAGTTCTTTGATGTGCAAAAGTTTAATTTTGAGGAGATCCCATTTACTTATTTCTTTTTTCATTGCTCGTGCTTTGGGTGTAAGTTTTAGGAAACCACCTCTTATTACAAGATTTATGAGGTATTTCCCTACATTTCCTTCTAACAGTTTTATGGTCATAAGTCTAATGTGTTAGGTCTTTCATCCATTTTGAGTTAATTTTTGAATAAGGTGTGAGATATGGATCCTCTTCCATTATTTTGCATATGGATATCCAGTTCTCCAAATACCACTTATTGAAGAGGCTGCTCTGTCCCACATGGGTTGGCTTGACTGCCTTATCAAGGATCAATTGTCCATAGATGAGAGGGTTTATTTCTGAACAGCCACTTCAAGTCCATTGGTCAGTACAGCTGCCTTTATGGCAGCACCATGCTGTTTTGACCACTGTAGCTTTATAGTCAGGTAGTGTGAGGCCTCTCACTTCAATTTTCTTTCTCAAGACATTTTTAGTTATTCAGGGCACACTGTCCTTCCATATAAATTTAGTTATTGCTTTTTCTATTTCTGCAAAGTAACTTCTTGGATTTTAATTGATATTGCATTGAATCTATAAATCAGTTTGGATAGACTTGATATCTTAACTATGTTTAGTCTCCCAATCCATGAGCACAGTATGCCCTTCCATTTATTTAGGCCTTCCATGATTCAGCAATTTTTGGTAGTTTTCTGCATATGTGTCTGTTCTAGTTTGCTAGTTACTGGAATGCAATATATCAGAAATGGAATGGTTCTTAAAAAGGGAAATTTATTAAGTTGCAAGTTTACAGTTCGGGAATGAAAATGTCCCAATTAAAGCAAGTCTATAAAAATGTCCAAATTAAGGCACAAACAAGAGGTTACCTTCACTCAAGAAGGCTGATGAAGTTCAGGGTTTCCTTCTCAATTGGAAGGGCACATGGTGAAATAGTGATGTTTGCTAGCTTTCTCTTCATGCTTCATGTTTCATGAAGCTCCCCAGGGGGCATATTCCTTCTTCATCTCCAAAGGTCTCTGACTGTGCAAGCTCTCTTGTTGTTCTAAAAAGGGACTCTCTCCAAAATGTTTCCTCTTCTACAGGATTCCTGTAAACTAATCAAGACCTACCAAGAATGGGTGGAGTCACAACTCCCTGGAAGCCATCTAATAAACAGTTATCACCCACAATTGGGTGAGTCACTTCTCCATGGGAACAATAAAAAAGCTCCTAACCAGCAATATTGAATGAAGATTAAAGGACATGGCTTTTCTGGGGTCCACCACAGATTCAAACCAGCACCCAGCCATTTATATCGTTAGTTAAATTTATTCCTAAATATTTTATTCTTTTGGTTGCTACTGTAAATGGATTTTTTTTCTGATTTCCTCCTCAGATTGCTCATCAGTAGGGTATAGAAACACTACTGATTTTGGGGTATTCATCTTGTAGCCTGTTACTTTGCTTTACTTATTTTTTACATCTAGTAGCTATGCTGCAGATATTTCAGGATTTTCCTCATATAGAATAATGTCATCTGCAAATAGTGAGAGTTTAACTTCTTCCTTTCTAATTTGTATGCCTTTTATTTCTTTTCTTGTCTAATTGCTGTAGCTATAATTTGCAGCACAATGTTGAATAGCAATAGTGACAGTGAGTATCCTTGTCTTGTTCTTGATCTTAGGGAGAAAGCTTTCACTCTTTCTTCATTGAGGATGATGTTAGCTGTGTTTTTTTCATATATTCATTTTATTATGTTGAGGAAGTTCCCTTCTATCCCTATCCTTTGAAGTGTTTTCATCAAGAAAGGGTGTTGAATTTTGTCACATGTCTTTTCTGCCTCAAATGAGAGGATCGTGAGTTTTTTCCTCTTATTGATATGGCATATTACATTAATTGATTATCTTACCTTTATCCAGCCTTGCACACTTTGAATAAATCCCACTTGGTAATAGTGTATACTTCTTTTAATGTGCTGCTGGATTTGATTTGCAAGTATTTTGTTGAGGATTTTGGCATCTATATTCATTAAAGAGTTTGGTCTAGAATTTTCTTTTCTTCTATATCCATGTGTGGCTTTGGTATTAGGGTGATGCTGGCTTCATAGAATGAGCTAGCCAACTTTCTCTCCACTTCAATTTTTTTTGAAGAGTTTGAGTAGGATTGGTATTAATTCTTTCTTGAATGCTTGGTAGAATTCACTTGTGAGGCCATCTGGTCCGTTTTTTGGGGGGGAAGCTTTTTTATGACAGATTCAATAACGTTACTTGTGATTGGTTTGTTGAGGTCATCTATTTCTTCTCAAGTCAATGTTGGTTGTTCATCCCTGTGCCAGTTTGAAAGGATGTATGTGCCCTAGAAAAGCCATGGTTTAATTCTAATCCCATTTTGTAAAGGCAGCCATTGCTTTTAATCCCTATTCAGTACTGTATGTTTGAAACTTTAATTAGATTATCTCCCTGGAGATGTGACTCAATCAAGAATGATTGTTAAACATGATTAGGTGGAGATGTGTCTCTACCCATTCTGGGTGGGTCTTGATTAGTTTACTAGAATCCTATAAAAAAAGAAACATTTTGGAGAAAAGGAGAGATTCAGAGAGAGCAGAGAAGAACAACATAACCAGGAGAAGCAGAGTCCACCAGCCAGTGATCTTTGGAGATGAAGAAGGAAAATGCCTCCCAGGGAGCTTCATGAAACAGGAAGCCAGGAGAGAAAGCTAGCAGATGGCATCATGTTTGCCATGTGCCTTTCCACTTGAGAAAGAAACTCCAACCTTCATCAAACTTCTTGAATCAAGGTATCTTTCTTTGGGTGCCTTAGATTGCATATTTCTATAGACTTGCTTTAGTTGGGACATTTCTATGGCCTAAAAACTGTTAACTTGCAATTTATTAAATTCCCCTTTTTAAAAGCTGTTGAGTTTCTGGTATATTGCATGTCAGCAACTTGCAAACTAGAACAATGCCTTTCTCAGAAGTTATCTATTTCATCTATGTTGTACAGTTTGCTAACATATAGTTGCTCATAGTATACTCTCATTACCTCCTTTATTTCTGCGGGGTCATGGTGTGTCCCTTCTTCCATTTCTGATTTTATTTATTTGCATCCTGTGTCTCTCCTTTTTGTCAGCCTAGTGAATTGCCCATCAATTTTATTGATTTTCATAAAAAACTAGCTTCTGTTTTTTTTTCTTGATCATTCTCATAATCTCAATTTCATTTATTTCTGCTCTAATCTTTGTTTTTTCTTTTCTTTTGCTTGCTTTGGAGTTAGTTTGACATTCTTTCTCTAATTCTTCCAAGTTAACATTTAATTCCTCAATTTTTGCTTTTTCTTCTTTTTTAACACAGGCATTTGAGGCAGTAAATATCCTTCTCAGCATTGCCTTTACTGCATCACTTAAATTTTGATATGTTTTCATTTTCATTTACTTCAAGTATTTACTGATTTCTCTTGTAATTTCTTCTTTGATCCACTGGTTGGTTAAGAGTGTCTTGTTTAGTGTCCATATATTTGTGAATTTCATGGCCTTCTGCTTGCTATTGATTTCTAACTTCATTGCATTATGGTCTGAGAAAGTGTTTTGCATAATTTCAATCTTTTTAAAATTTATTGAGACTTGCTTTGTGACCCAGCATATGGTCCATCCTTGAGAATGATCCATGAGCACTTGAGAAAATCGTGTATCCTGCTGTTAGGGGGTGTAATTTACATGTCTGTTAATTCTAGTTCATTTATCATATTATTCAAAATCTCTGTTTTCTTACTGATCCTCTGCCTAAATGTTTTGTCCTTGATGAGAGTGGGGAATTGAATTCCTCAACTATTATGATAGAAGTATCTACTTCTCCCTTCAGTGTTGCCAGTGTTTGCCTCATGTATTTTGGAGCACTATGGCTCAGTGCATAAATATTTATGATTGTTATGTTTTCTTGCTGAATTGTTCCTTTTATTAATACATAGTGTCTTACTTTATCTTTTTTAATAGCATCACATTTAAAGTTTAATTTGTCAGATACTCATATAGCTACCTGTGCTCTTTTCTGGTTGTCGTTTGTATGATATATCTTTTTCTAGTTTTTCACTTTCAATTTATTTTTGTCCTTGGGTTGAAAGTGAGTCTCCTGCAGATAGCATAAAGATGGGTCTTATTTTTTAAAATCCATTTTGCCAGTCTTTGTCTTTTGATTGAGATTTTAATCCATTAACATTTAATGTTATTACTATAAAGGAGTACTTTCTTCTCCTATTTTGGCTTTTATATATCATATCAAAAATTTTTTTTAATCTTTTAACTTTTACTGATAGTGTTCATTTTTACGCTCTTCTCCAGACCTCTCTCTCTAGTGTTTTCTTATCTGTGTGTAGTGCTCACTATATTATTCTTTTAGTGGTAGTCTCTTAGTCACAAATTCTCCCAGTGACTGTTTGAAAATATTTTAATCTCCCCCTCATTTTGGTATGACAGTTTGAATTCTTGGTTGGCAAATTTTCTCTTTCAGAATCTTAAATATATCATCCCATTGCCTTCTTGCCTCCATGGTTTCTACTGCAAAATCCACACATTGTCTTATTGCACTTCCCTTGTATGTGATGGATTGATTTTCTCATACTGTTTTCAAAATTCTGTCTTGTCTTTGAAATTTGACAATTTGATTAGTAAGTGTCTTGGAGTATATCTTATTTGAATCTATTCTGTTTGTGCACTTCTTGGATCTGTAATTTTATGTCTTTCATAAGAGATGGAAAATTTTCAGTAATTATTTCCTCCATTAGTGGGTCTACTCATTTTCCCTTCTTTTCTCCTTTTGGGATACCCACAACATATATATTCACGCACTTCATGTTGTCATTCAGTTCTTTGAGACCCTTCTTAGCTCATTGGATAGAACTGCAAACCCTCAGGCTCCAGCACTGCTCCAGGCAAGTGTGGAACTAAGACATATCTAAAAGACAAAATAACTAGTCAGGTGTAAGGTATAAGGAGTTAATTCTTTAGAGGGTGTATCT